>CANUEP010222942.1:0-14615 GCA_947857235.1 Jatropha podagrica
TAATTAACTCCACAAATATTAATTATGCTCAATATCATTATCGAGTCCAATTAAAATATTTTTTTCTCCCTCGGGTGATACCATTCATGACTCGCCTAAATAATATCATTTTAAGATCTGAAATTTTGGGGCGTTACACCACTACCCTTAGATGATCCCTCAACTAGATGTGTAAGATCAGACAATGCACTATGACACAAAATGAAACAGGAATTTAAATGCTATACTCCCTTCATCTAAACAAATCTAGCTATAGACACGACCAAAATCGTTCAAATCTCTTGCCAAAACATGCAAGGCCAGACTTTGCCCCCACTACTAAATTTTAAACAAGCATTCATATGCAACCAGAACCTAAGCCTTTCATCAGAAAGCACCTTATCTAAACATAACAAGAGTCAGTTTGAGAATGCTTACCTGAAGCAGGATCGGACGAGCTGACTAGATCCCCTCTACCCTGTAAGCTCAGTTGAGACTCAAAATAGACTCTACCAAAACCACACTAGCAATCCCGGCACCTCGGTCCATCTGAAGGACTAGGTCTGCCACCTTTGGACCCCTAACCTACTAAACCAGTTAGTATACCACTGCTCACTAAACAGAAAACCAAGGCTCGAGTCTTGAACCTCTAGTGCTCCAGTTTAACAAACTCGAGTGGATCCAGATATCATTCCACCAACCTAGATAAATCCACCTGATCTCCTACTACCAGCTCCCTAGCCTCTATCACAAAGAGACTGAGCATCCTCATGAAGCTCTTGAAAAACCAAGTCCCGATTAGTGCAGCCATCGAAGCCCTCTCAAAACTACTACCCAATAAATTTGTAAACTCCTCGTATGTCGAACACATCTCCTCAAAATGTGTTCTAAATTGAAAGACATGAGTTTGTGGATCCCGCAGGTGAAAACAGGCCTCTAAAAAAACCCTGTCTACCGGCAAGCCTCTCAGCATCACCGAAAAAGCCATACCATACTAGCTTAAATTAATCTTCTCCATTTTTATTAGCCTCTTGGTCCACCTTTGCATGTTATAACTGATGAATGGCTCCATTTTTGGGCAAAGTGTGTGAATTTTGAGAAAATAGAGCCCCGGCACAAAACGACAATGTTTTGGAGCAATAAATGAGGTATTTATAGGCCTCCAACCTCCATTAGACAGAAATGTGCTGATGCTGATTAGCCCATAATTGGCGCCAGTATGTCGTAAAATGGAGTCATTCTGGCTTAGACAAAGTGCCAAAATGACATTGTTTTGGCGGACACCGGCATCGATTCTAGGCTACACGACGCCGATTAGGCCATTAGAGAGAGAGAGAGAGAGAGAGAGAGAGAGAAGAAAGCCAGACCGAAAAACAAACATTGACATATGAGGCCTAGTTTTCTCACCCGGATCATCAGAAGTGCCATGTTATACATTATGCATACTAATTCTGATAAACTAACCATGATTTTCATATCAAAACATGAAATAACAGGGTAATCAGTGCCAATAAACTCAGTAAATAGGGTGATCAATGCCAAATTCAATCAGAAAGAGCGATCAACGCTAGCTTAAACAAAAATAGGGTGATCAGTGCTAAGTTCAATTTAGAAAATAGGGCGACCAATGCCAACTCAATAGAAAAATAGGGCGATTAGTGCCAACTTAGCAAGAATAGGGAAACCAATGCCAATGGACTTAGCAAATAGGCCAATTAGTGCCCAAGTCGTTTGAATAGGCAATCGGGGCTAAGGCAATCCGGCAAACAGGGCGTTCAGTACCACCAGATCATTCACAATCAAGGTAGTCAGTGCCATTAAGTCATACAAAAACAGGGCAACCAGTGATAACCAGTTTAGTGAATAGGGTGGCCAATGCCAATAGGCGCAGAAAATAGAGCGACTAGCGCCAAGTCAGACAAAAATAGGGCAATCAGTGCCAACCGATTCAATAACCAGAGCCATCAATGCTAACTTAATCTAAAAATAGGGCAATTAGCGCCAATCCAGAAAGATAGGGCGGTCAAAGCCAAATTTGTTCAAGCAGGGTGACTAGCCAGTGTAGTAGACGGGGCAGCTAGTGCCAACAGGTCCAGTGAATAGGGCAACTAGCGCCATTGCAACCAAACAAGGTGATAAGCACCAATGCAACACACAAAAATAAGCAAATCAGTATAATGTATAGACGATTAATATGACGTTTAGGCAATCAGTGCAAGTCATAAATTCAAGAATTCAATACGAGAAAATAAAGAGAGTAGGCTAGACGTGGTAAAAAAATAAAATAAAAGTCAGATATTCTATTAACAAAAGCTTTAGTCAGAACTTTACAAAACAAAGTGTTGCTATGAGAGTGACACCAGCCTAAAATTGCTACAAAAGCTAAGTCCCTAAGGCTGCTTATGTAACATCCCAAAATTTTGGATCTAATGGTATTATTTGGTTCAGGTCAAGAATGGTATCAGCCAAGAGATAAATAATATTTTATTTAGATCTGAAAATGATATTGAGCATAACTATTATTCATGGAGTTAATTAGACTCTATGTAATTAGTCTTAATTAATTAAAGTTAAGATATAAATTTTTCAAGACAAAGTAAGTAATCAATTATTAGTGAATAGTAGTTTACCAGCCTGTGAATAGTACCACCAGTTCGGAACTTTGTATTATTTTGTTCCGAAAAAATTACTATGCATGTCTTATTTTATTTAATATTTTTGGAGTATGTTTATATGATTTAGGTGGGTAGAAAATATTTCATGAATATTTTTGGAGAATTTAAGTATTTAATGGATAGTGTTTTCTAGTGTAGTATATTAAGAAAAATTGAGGAATTATTTTTATGGAATTAATTTAATAAATTGATGGAGTTAAATAATAATTGGAGGAGAATTATTTGGTGAATATTTAAAACCTTTGGATTAGAATACCTTGACTTGATCCAAGCCCTACACTTGTCAACATACGGAGAGTAAGCAACATTTGGTTTTGTTGACTTGGTTAACAAAACTTATCCAACTTCATATTCTTTCTCTCTTCATTTCCAATGCCACTCTTCCTCTCTTCTCTCATTTTCTCCATTTTCTTTCAATTTCTCTACCTCTAAACTACATTAAACCACCAAATTCAACCAAAGTTTAGTAATTAAATTTGAAGAATTAAGCTAAAGAAGTGGTATTTGGTGATTAAAATCAATAAATTTGGGGAATTGCTACTAAATAAGTAAGTTGTGATTTTCAGTTCTAAGAGTTTTAATGTGAATTTCATAGCAAATATATGCTAGAATATGTTTAAATCATGCTCCATCTTCTTCTTTTTGTGTTTTCTTGATTTTGATATAAATTGTTTACTACTTTGAAGTGGTGGAGAACCCTTCTGTAAAGTAAAGGGGAAAGCTTGAGTGAGGCTTTCTAAGTTCAATTGAGCTTGTTTTATAAGGTTAGTGCACTATTACTTTTCATTTCCTTTCAATTTACAAAGTTTGACATTTTTAGGTTTTTGATGAATTTTGGGGATTTTGTATTTTGTGTTGAGATTTTGATATTTGTTTGTTTAAATGAGGTTTGGAAGGTTAAATAGCATGGTAGAATGTTTAATTGAAAAAGAAATAAATCCCTTCTTAATGTACTTAAGGAGGCCAAACCTTAAGGGTATAAGGGCATTGATTTTTCTTGCTTTATTTTGCCTTTAATTTGATGTTTGATTAGTGCGTTTTTTTGAATGGTATTTGCTATAGTTTTTTCTAAGTTTATTATGAAATTTTTATGACTTAAAGAATGCTTTGAAAATGTGAAAAATGGGTTTTATGATTGCTTAATCTTAAGTAATGTTTTTATGGTTTATTAAGTGTTATTTGAGAAGTATTTAATTGGTGGGTTAAATTTCCATTTTGAATTTTGAGTATTTATGATTTTGGAGAACTAAAAGAAAGCTTTAAGATGGGTAAAAATGAGCTTTGTGGTTATTTTCTCTAAGTAATTATTTTAATGGTTTTGTGTAGTGACTTTGATTTAGTAATTAAGATTTTTGATGGAGGAAATCGTTCATCCTTTATTTTCAAAAAGAGGCCGAACCTCCTTCTAGTTGGTAAGGCTTGATTTTCATTTCCTATAGCTTGGTTTAAGTACTTTTATGCTATATTAAGTATATATTTTGAATAATTATGCTTTGAATTTCATAAGTATCACTTTGTCATTTTAATGAAGTTGTAAGTTAAAGAATTTTGTAATAATAACTATTAAATTGTGTAAATTGGGTTTTATGATCAAATAAGTATAAGTAAAGTTTTTAATGACTTATATAAGTATTCTTGGTTTTGAGACTAAGATTAATTGAAGGAGGAATACATCCTTCCTTTGTGAATATATGGAGGCCGAACCATCCTAGGGTGATAAGGTTTGTTGTCACTTTTTTTACTTGGTTTTTAAGCCTCTTAAGTTATGTTAAATATATATTTTATAAGTATAAGGTTTGATTTGTATAAGTATGAAAAATAGTAAATTTTTACAAGTTGTAAGTTTAACGGAGTTGAGGAAAATATGTTTATGTTAAGTATATGGTTTGAAAATATAATTTTTGATGTGTAAGTATGAAAATAAAAAAGTTTACTAAGTTGTAAGTTAAGTGAATTTGAAATAAAAATATTTAAGTTATGAGATGTTTTATGATGAGAAGATTATTAAGAAATATTATGAATTAAGATGAAAGATTTGTTTTGGGTTCAAGTATGCATGGTTGAAATATGGTAAGATGATATTTATTCTAGTTATGAGCATGCTTGGCTTTGATGCCTCTTTATTATATTATAAGCTATGATCATATGCTAGACTCTGTATGTCTTTCTGAATAAGTGGACGAGCTTATTATTTGGTGGAACTTTCACAAGACAATTTTTTGGTGGCGCTTTCATAGGTCAATTCTCCGGTGGCGCTTTCATAGGCCACATCTGGTGGCGCTTTCACAGGCCAAATCCGTATCTACGTAATCGAATCTGATTCTATTTCTTTCAGTATACGTATGAGCCCTTAACTATGAATAAATTATGTTTTGTTATTAAGGAAAATGGTAATATATTTGTATTTATAGAATTTTTCATATATTTGTCAATCTATAAATTTATTCTTAAGAATGGACTTATTTATGATTTTCAAAATATCTTAATTTGATTTGTATATTTTCGGTATTTTGTATTTGATTTAAGTACTCGAAATTATATTTTAAGTTTGTTGCTTGGGCACCCTTATTTATTATATTATTAAGTTATTTAGCACCACTGAGTGATATACTCAACGCGTTGATTTTTATCACGCGCAGGTTAGGGACAATGGGTGCTACTTGAGGACTACAGGCTTAGCATCAGAGAAAGAAAATTTATTGTGGGTAGGACATGTATAGGATATATTATGGCATGTATAAAAATATTGAAAGAGATTGAGTTGTATACATTAAGTTTGTAAATTAATGAAGTGTGTAATTAATAAGGAATATCATTTTTATATGAATTCTAAGAGTATGATTATTAAAATTGATTTTGAGAATGGATGGCAATATAATATGATAAAACCTAAGATGGTTTGATGCGGATATTTAGAAGTGCTATATAACTATTGTGTTGATTTGGAGTATTGGGGTTTGGAGGATTATATTTTGAAGTGCTATCTTTTTCATTTGTTTGGCAAGTTTCATTTTTAAGGGAAACTCTTGCGAATTTTTCGTAGGAATTTCCTTAAGCTTTTATTTAAAAAAAATATATTACTCGCCTCCTTATGAAAACTTAGCCGCTTCTAATACATGACTTAGGATTATTAAGAAAAATAAGACGGTGCTCTTACACCGAATGTGGCGCACGCCATCTAATCTTCCGAGATCGGGCGGCGGGTGTTATAACTTAAGCTTAAACCACAGTCTATGCAAGCGGACCCACAATCTGCATGAGTGGCATGAGCTGGAATCCATGATCTCAATGACACCTCAGGTTGTCTTGCCATGTCTGGACTTGGTCCTCCAAGTAGCTCTCATGGGTTTGGGCCTCAATCAACGCCCCTCAAAGCTGTCCCACTAGGAGAGTAGTCCCCTCACAACAGTCAGGAGGAGGCTGCACAAGCAAAGCACACAATTAAAAAAAAAAAGAGAGAGAGCATGTATTCCGGATGACTCTTAGATAGACCAACCAATGGTCAGGAACGTCCTCTAATACCATGACAGAAGCCATGCCATGGCAGGCGTTGCTCTTGCTCCACCTCTCGAGTCAGTGCAGGCTGAGAGTTGTTCACATTCCTCCCAAACTCGCAAAGCGAAGAATAAGGAGTAAGCAGTGATTTAGACCTCATATCAGACAGAAGATCTTCAGAAAACTCTAGAAAAAGGGAGAAGAGAGCAAGTGAGTAGGAGCAACAAGTCACTCCCTTCCCTATTTATAGGAATCGGTAGGACGAGCCTTGCCCCTTCCTAGAAGAGCAGACTTTTTGAGACTCATCCAAACTCTTTCAGAGGGGGCAAACTGTTGATCATGATTTAAGCACCAGGCTCTAGAAAAATCTGTTATGGTTCCAACGGCTCAAACGGACCCCCGAAAGCCCAAAAGTCTGGAAACCAAAGGGGTGGGCCATCTTGGTAATTTGCCAAGACTAACACCATCTACCTTAGCGGCGGCACTAATCACCCCAGTGGCAAAAAAAAATTGATCTCCGACATCAATTTTGGGGTGGCCAACGCCGACTAGGCCGGCTCAGCCACCCCCTTTTCTCGTAAAAGGCACACTTCCAACTCATTTCACACACCTCTTATTGCTTGATCAAACACTTCTCAACCATTAATGACTCTTATACTCTCTTTTGCGATTCTACAACCACAAAGTTCGACTTTGCTCATCTTCCATAGTTGAGTTTAAAGCTAGACTTGGCTCTTAAAAGTCAGTCCTTTGGACTTTAAATCACACTTTGACCTTCCTTGGGCCAAAGCTACTAGTTAGGTGATTAATTATTAATCAAATCTAGTGGTCGATTAATAATTTGTGATTTAATAATATTATATAAGACTATAACACGGGTCCTTGTGCCCTACCTTAGCTTATATTTGGAAAAAGACTCGACCTCCTTGGTGGATAACCCATCTTGGAGCTTCGATCAGGCCGGGTCATAAGCGTGAGGGTATAATCACTCAACTTAGACTTTATCAATTAAGCCCAATTCATCCAGCAACTTATCAACTGTTAAGCCTGGTCTGTCTGGCACTATGCATGCTTTAAAGCTCGGTCAATCCGGCAAAACTTTAAAACCAATTTTCAATACTTGTCCCAAAATCAACCGGCAAACTAGTGAGTCCACTCTAAGATTGACACCTTTAAAACCTTACTCTCTTGATCAAGGGTAGAATTTCTTATGCCTTGATCCTCGTACAAACAAGGTATGAAGGAGTACCTATGGATTTAGCCTAGGTGGTGGGCCCTCAATCGAATTGACCGGTCGAAACTTAGGTGAATGTGTTTCATGACCTAGAGCTCCTTGATAATGAGGTAAGAGTCGGGCTCCCCTCCAAAATACATACCTTTACATTTGCTTTCTTTTAATGCACTATATTCCAAATATTGACATGCATTATGAGTATGCCTATACATTGATAAAATGACAGTCATGCAAAACAATGATTTTGATTTTCAATTTAAAACCCAAACTATTGATCCACATGCAAAGAAATTGAAAACCTAATCCCCCAACCTAATGATTCGAGGCTAGTGCATTTTATCCATTGTGGCATATTTAAGAAGTCAATCACAGGGTTTTTACCTTATATTTTTCTCAAAAATAAAAATAAAATAAGGTGGTGACTCTAACACACCACACACAGTCAAAGCACTCTAAAGAGCCAACCAGACATCACCTAAGTGCTAAATAGAGCTATAAAAACTGATAAAATTTGTAATCAGATCAATTAATTAGACAACTAAGCCACATATAGGGTTAAGCCTAAAAAAAAATTGAGAAGGGACCACAGTAGGGTTCCGACCAGTCTTAAACATTTCCAATTTCTTCCATGATGAATAGACCAATGGGACCATTCGGTCATACTCCACCCTTCGGGCCTTTCCCATGTGGCTGGGAAGGGGGTCATAGTACTAACCAGAGTCAGCTCCAACCTATAAATTGGCACTTCATACCTTATTTGTAGGCACCTCTTGTTGCTTGATTAAATGGTTCTCAATCATCACTGACTCTATTTCCCCCTTAAACACAATTCCAAGGCAATATAGTCTAACTTTGTTCTTCTTCCTTGGTTGAGTTAAAACTCAACTTGGCTCTCAAAATTCAATCCTTTCAAATTTCAATCACACTTTGATCTTCCTTAGACCAAAGTTACACATATAATTAAGGACTTAATTGGGCCCTTATGCCCATCCTTAGCATTCTTTTGGAGCAAGACTCGATCTCTTTTATTAAGAAGCGAATCATGGAATTTCAAAGCCACAAGCACTTGTAACCTGACCCCGACCAAACCTAAGGTATAATGACTAAACTCGAACTTTGTCAATTAAATCCCTGTTCATTAGGCGCCCTAATCTTAATCTGTTCGGCACCTCATAACCCATTCTAAGAATGGCACCCCAAAATCTTACCATCTTAATCGATGGCATAACTTCAAGCACCTTGATCCTCATACAAACGAGGTATGAAGGCACAACTACAGATTTCAGCCCAGGTACTGGGCCCCTAACCAAACTGATCGGTTGGGAATTAGGGAAATGTGTCATATGATCTAGAATCCTTGATAATCAATGGCTAGATTCAAGCTCTCCTCTAAATTACACACTCTTATAATTATTTATGCTTTTATTATTTGTCTATAATTGCCATGCATTATAAGTATGGTCATGCATCAATAAACTAACATTCATGCAAAATAAAATTTTGATTTTTTGACTAAACCCAATTCTTGAGATTCATATGACAAGAAGCCAAAAATTTAGTCCTCGAACCTAATGATTCGAGGCTAGTGCTTTTATCCTTAAAGGAAAAACTAAAAATGGAGTCAATCATGAGGTTTTTTCCTTAATATTTTCTCTGAAAATGAAAACAAATAAAGGTGGTGACTCTAACATATCACACATCGTCAAAGCGCTCTAAAGAGCTAACCTAACACACATAAGCGCTAAACTAAGTTATAATCCAACAAAAAGGAACCATAAGGAGTTCCTGTAAGTTTCTATGGAAAATCGACCAATGGGCCCATTTGATTAGAATCTTCAGATCTTTCCCATGGCATTCAGGATGAGATGTATAGTTGGCAACTTCATTGGAGACTTTAACATTTCTTTCAAACTAAAAAATGTAGTATGATGACAACCAAGTAGGCTTCGAATCTCCAGTTTAGGTTTAATAAAAATTTTAAATCACCTTTTGCATACATTTAGATGCATCATTTAGGATCCTTTCCCATCGTTAGAACTATGCGAACCGAGTTGCAATTATCACCCTAGGGCAATCTTCCTTAGAGTTGCCTCAGGTCGAGAAAGCTGCTCACCTAATCCTACGTTGATCCTTTGATAAGGTAAAGGGTTTGGCATACCAATTATTTTATTTGATATGACATGGTCAAATGACAAGGTATTTTTCAACTCTCATAGATAGGACCCTTAAACTAATCCACCAAAAGTATATATTGACTATGAGCCCCTCCCGAGTGCCATGGGAAAGATTTGAAGGATGGAGTCTAAACAGATGGGCCATTGGTCGATTCATCGTAAAAATTGGGAGGAACTCCTTATGGTTCCTTTTTGTTGGTCGGATTAACAATGAGTCAGTTTTATGACTTTGTTTAGCACTTAAGTGATGTCAGGTTGGCTTTTTGGAGTGCTTTGACTATGTGTGGTGCATTAGAGTCACCATCTTAATTTGTTTTTATATTTAGGGAAAATAGAAGGTAAAAACCTATGATTGACTCCTTTTAGTGTGCCACAATGGATAAACTGCACTAGCCTCGAATATTGGGTTTGGGGACTAGGTTTCCAGCTTTTTTTGACTGAATCAAATGTTTGGGTCTAATGAAGAAATCAAAAGTAATGTTCTGCATGAATCTCAGTTTATTCGATGCATGAATATAATAGTAATGTATGATAATATTAGAAATATAGTGCATTAAAAGTAATAATTGAAAGAGTGTGTAATTTAGAAGGGGGCTCGACTCTAGCCTCATTTATCGAGGATTCTAGATTATGCAACACATTTCCCTAAGTCCCAACCAGTCAATTTGGTCGAGGGCCCGCTACCTAGGCTAGAATCCATAAGTATGCCTTCGTACCTCATTTGTATGAGGATCGGGGTGCATAAAGTTCTACTACTGATTAGGATGGTAGGGTTTTGAAGGTGTCACTCTAAAGAGTGGGCTTACGGGTGTGCCAGGTAGATCAGACCTTATTGAAAATTGGTTTCATCAATTTTTTTAGATGAACCGAGCTTAGTTTTTCAGACGGATCAGGCTCAGTTTGCCAAACGGATCGGGCTTAGTTTGCTGGACGGATCAAGCTTTAAAGCATGTAATGTGCCGAACGGACCAGGCTTAACAGTTGATAAGGTACCGGATGGACGCGGCCAAATCAGAGCTTCACGATTGTTGTTGACCAAAGAGGTCGAGTCTTCCTCGAATTAGAGTAAAGGTAAGGCACGAGGACCCTAATATAGTCTTATAATATTGCTAATTGATGGATTATTAATTAATTCCTGAATTAATTAATAAATAAACCATCTAGTTAGTGGCTTTGGTCTAAGGAAGACCAAAGTGTGTATAAAAGCCAAAAGAAATGACTTTTGAGTACCAAGTCGGGCCTTACACTCAACTAAGAAGAAGAGTAAGGTTAGACAATATAGCCTTAGAATCGTAAAAAGGGAGAGTAAGATTCACTGATGCTTGAGAAGTGCTCGATCAAGCAGCAAGAGGTGAGAAATGAAGGAGAGAAGTGCCATATTTATAGGCAAAGAAGGGGTTGTGCGAGGGCAAATTTGTAATAGGGTCCTTAGGATCAGCACTAGTGTGATCCTAATCGATGCAAATCAGTAGTCCTAGCATTGACCACATCGATGTTGAGGAAAGGTTGATTAGTATCGACGCTGGGCAGTCCAACACTGATTGCAGCTTTTTACTAAAATGACCCTGCCCTTTGTTTTCATGATTTTTGGGCTTCTAGAGGTCTGTTTAGGTCCCACAGGGTGTTCGATAAAGCTGATTCTCATGTTGTTGGGCAGAATTTCCTAGAGCTAGGTGTTGAAATCACACAATAACTTGCCTCCTTTGAGAGATTAGATTTCAGGTCTCGTCTTATTTTACAAGCTCTTCGCATAATTATTCGTCCAAATGAAAGGTACATCTGTGTTTGGGATTTTATCATGGACATTTTGATTGTGACCATGTGTCATTTGAAATCTGAAGGGGGAAGGGGTGGCCCATTTACCCCACATCATTCTTTCCTTTGTCTCATTTGCTACCTTCTTTGAGCCTTTTGATATCTCATTCGTATTTGACCAATATGAGTTCTGAATCATCCCTCACTCCATATTCTCCCCTTAGCGAGTCTAGGAGGAGTGTGGATGTGTCCCAACCTTCACCATTGACCAAGGAGGTGGGACAAAAGCATTGCCCCCCATTGCCAGTAAAGACAGAGGTGAGTCATCAAAAGACTGTCCTTGAGGTCCCAGACTTACTTAGTGAGACCATGCAATGAGTGAGATATGTCACTCGTCATGGCATGATTTCTTATATTGTGATGGATGAAGTCCCTGATCATCGGCCAATTTATCCTTAGGGCATATCGGTACATTACGCACTATCCCCCCTTCTTTTCTTTCCTTTTTCTTAACTAACTTAGTGATATTGTTTACTATGTAGCCTCCTCTTGGTTGGTGTGAGGGGACTACCTTCCTAGTGAATTAGCTCTGAGGGGCGTTAGTCAAGGCCCTAACTCGCAAGAGCTTATTGGAAGATCGGGTCCAGATGTTGTGGGATGACCTTAGGCGTCGATGACCTCATGGGCTTCTACTTTCGTCACTTTCTGGATAGGCTATTGGTATAGACCTAGGTAGTCTAGGGACTAACTTTTGTAATACCTTTTAGGCTAGTGCTACTCTGATAGCAGCATCTTCTTTTGTAAAGTTTTGACTATAACTTTTATTAATGAAACTATTGGATTTTTTACTTTTTGTGAATATGTTTTGCCTATACTGTCCATCTACACTAAATGCCTGAACTTTGACTACACTGATTGCATGTTTGTGAATATTGCATTAATGTCTACCTTGAATGTTCTGACCTTGGCACTGATTGTCCTATTTTGAGTTTACATGGACTGTTGATTTTGAATGATTAACTTGACTAGAGAATTTGCACTGTTTGCCTATTCATACTAAATTTGCACTGACTACTTGACTTTTAATTCACTGGTTGCCTGTTCATTAGTGTTTTTTATTTTTACGAAGTTGCAGTGATTGCCTATTTTGAATTTGCACTGACTACCTGTTCTGAATTTGCTGACCTTGGCATTGATTGCCCTATTTTGAATTTGCACTAGGTTGCCTATTCATTCAAGTTTGATATGAAAATTGCACTAATTGCCTATCTTGAGTGATTTGGTGCTGATCGCCCTATTTTAAACTGAATTTTACACTAATTGCCTAACTTTTGATTGCACTGATTGCCTTTTTTTTATGTTGCACTAATTGCCTATTTTCATGTGGTTTGACCTTAGAATCTGGGTTAGTTTAGCAAAATAATTTTGCATGATGCCTGATGTGCCATTTCTGATTGTTTGACTCCATCTTTGAGAAAGTGTTTTTAGAAAATCCCAATGTGGTTTATAGACATTTAATTTAAAAATCTTGTGATCTGAAAACACCAGCTTTTAAGTAAAATAGTCAAATTTTTAGAAAAGATTTTCAATTTGACTCTAATTTTCTCTTTCTTCTTTCTTCTATGGGTCAATTGGCATTAAGGTGCTAAAAATTTCTACTAGGGACCTCCAAATCAGTGTCGATTTGGTACCCTTGTATGGGTAGATCGAAGCTGATTTGTGCCCCATCGACACTAATTCTAGCATGTTAGTGCCAACTTGCCTAAGGGCTAGTGGTTGAGTGCCTATAAATGCCTCATTTATGACCTCAAAATGGTGTCATTTTGTGCCCTGGAGCCCTATTTTTTTAATTTTTGAAGCACTCTACCCAAAAAACTGGATTTGTTTATCAGTTATGGCATGCAAAGGCTATGAGGTTGGAAAAGGTTGAAAAGATTAATTAAAGCCGGTATGGCATGGCTTCTTTGGTGACTTTAAGAGGCTTGCTGGTTAACCCGACTTTTCTGGATGCATGCTTGCATCTCTAGGATCCATAGGCTCACGTGTTCTAGTTTGACATGCATTTTAAGGAGATGTACTCGACATATGAGGAGTTTCTTGCTCTATTTTGCAGTGGTTCTGAGAGGGCCCCAATCTAATGGTTGCAGCGACTGGATTGGGTTTTTCAAGATTTTCACGAGTATGTTGGGTTTGCCTATGTTAAGAGGCACAAGAGTTGGTAGTGGATTATCGAGTGGATCTGGCGGGGCTAGTTGAGCAGTATTTGGATCCACTTGACTTTGTAGATCTGAAGCATCAGACGTTAGGACCCAAGCTTTTGTTTTCTGCTTGGTGAGCACTTGTGTATTGACTGGTTCAATAGGTTGGGAGGATTTGAGAGTGGCAAACTTGGTAATTTAGATGGAACAAGGTGTTAGGACTGTTAGCGTGGCTTTCATAGAGACTATCCTAAGCCTCGGCCGAGCTTACAGTGTAATATCCTCAACTTGGTAGTTCTTGTTATTTTAGTTTTTTTTTTTTTTTTTGATAAATTTGGTTAGCTGAATCAAAGGAAAAACCTAGAATAATGAGATATACTATATCTCGAGGATGTTAATATTAATTAAATGGAAATTGTAGAGATTGGAAATCAAATTTGAAAGGTCAAAAGAAATTAAGAAAATTTTGTTGGTTAGTAGAGTTTATTACTGATAATTAATAATTATTGGTATAATAATTATTGACAAGTGATCATATCTAAAAATAAATATATGAATGTGAAGGAAATTATATTGAAAGGGAATATTTTATTATTATCAAATCGGATGAAATATCAATAAATCAGTGAAAAACAAGAGCAAACCATTGAATTCGACCAAAATGATTTGAATCGAGTCGAAACATCTAGAAAACTCTAGACATTTTCTTTATTTCTTTCTTTCTTCATTCTTCAATACGACCCACTTCATCTTCTTCATCATCATCTTGTTCTTCTTTTTCTTCTTCTGCATAGTTGACCAACCAATAGAGGTGAAAATCTATAATGGACTATTTTCAGTGTCATTAATAGAGATTTACCAATCTGTGAATAGTACCATCGATCTGAGAATTAATATTATTTTGGTCCGAAAAAATTACTATGTGTGTGTAATATTTTATTTAATATTTTTTAAGCATGTTTGCATGATTTAGGTGGGTAGAAAATATTTCATGAATATTTTTTGTGAATTAAGGCATTTAATGAATATTATTTTCTAGTGTAGTATATTAAGGAATAATTGAGGAATTATTTTTGTGGAGTTAAATAATATTTAAAAGAGAATT
>CANUEP010222955.1:0-20000 GCA_947857235.1 Jatropha podagrica
CGCACCCGTTCGCCACTTTGTTCTCAACTGTTCCCACCTCCTGGGCGAGACAAGCTACCTTTAGCTAGGAGCCTCTTTTTCCTTCTGCCCAGCTCCCCGAAAACAACGTTCGACTTGCATGTGTTAAGCATATAGCTAGCCTTCCTTCTGAGCCAGGATCAAACTCTTCTTTTGACTATGATTGGGCCCTGCAGTGGTAGAACCTGGTGAACCAGGCGTACTACTTCCAAACCTTCTGTGGACCTTTCTTCTCTTATGATTTTTTCTACTTTCTTTAGAAAAGTGATTGATATCTTAGAGAGTCTCAGTCTAGTTACTCAACTAATCTACTCGTGTAGTGCTAGTGGTATAGTAGTTGTGTGGTAGTTGAGACTCCGACCCTATTTCTTAAAGCTACGGCATCCCACCGATCCTCGCATTGGCTCTGCTAGTTGGCTTTGCTATCAAGGCATAGCATTCTATGGACTCTTCCACCACGTCCAGAAATGGTATGCCAACACGTTTGTTTTCTCCTTAGCCAACCAAAGTTTTCTGATGGCAATAACCGCGTTTGCCGTTAAAAGTAAACCGGTGTTCTCCCTACGCAGGTAACACCCGACTCGGAAGGCCCAGGTAATACGAGTAGGATATGTAATACGTCCATAGGGACCCAGACGTGACGTCACACCTGCTTTAACTTCCCCAGTTCCAACTTAGCAGCAGGAGCACCTTCTCACCCCTTACTCAACATAGGGCCCACTGCTCATTTGGTCTGATTCGAAAGGGCTCTGGATGAGCGGAGAGGGATTGCGATTGCACTTTCGCTTCCTGCCAGCCTTCCTGGATGATGTGACCGGCATATGCTTGAATGGAAACCCGGAAATCAAAAAGCTGTGCTTCCCAATTAGCTTTAGCTGACTCGGTTCGTCATTTGGAAAATCGTATCGTCTCTTTCACACAGGGCAATCTCCCGCGGCTGATCGGCCTGCACTGATCACACACCGCCCTGGCCTTGTCCTCTAGGCGAACTCTGGCATCTCAGACCGTCGGATGAAGCAGAGTCATTCCCTTTAGGTTCTGTACATGGTCTCGACCTATTTCCTCAGGTCAGCCGCCGCTCACTCCCCTACCTAGTTCGAGGGTATATCTTCACAGAAAGGCAACTACGAAAGCTCCTCTTAACTTCCATAGCTCCGGGGTAAGATAGTCTTTATATATAAAAGATCGGTGAGCATTATTATTATTAATAGATAGATAAGTATCTAAAAAGGCGAGCAGGACTCATTTTCATCGATCATTTCTGCACGAGCAAAGCTCAATAGTACATATAGGTTCAGATAGCATAATAAACTAAGTGAACATGGCTTAAATTCAAATTGAGAAAGAAGAGCATAAGATTGCCTACGTCACAATAAAACTCGACACAGAAATTCATAAGTAAAAGCGGCGTAAGTTACTAACATGCCACATGCGAGGGACAGAACTGCCATTGACAGCCTCCAGCTTTCTTATAATAAATGGGCTCCCAGCCCGGCTTGCTTCCGCTCTTCTACGAGGTAGCTGCCATAGTTCTTGGTTCTTCTTCGATTCAAGCAGCTTCTTGGCTTTCTAGTTTTTTATTCAATATTAACTGCTTTCTCTAACCAAGGAATTAGTTCTGTACGTGAGTCTTTATCTTTATCTTGTAAGCATATCGCCCAATGATCCTCATGAATACCCTCGTCTTTTTGCTAAGTGGAATTGTAGGCGGCAGAGAGGTAGGGTCTAGCCTTTGACACATTCCCTAGTATTTGTTTGACTAATTCCCCTAGCCTTTATCTTATTGGCCTATTTCCGGAGGTCAGGGCAGCCTAAACTATATGGGAAAGAGAGGCTATCACGGCCTAACCAATAGATAAATTCTTGATCCCTGCGCGGTCTCAACCTTCGCTACGCCCCCTTTTGCACTCCCAAATAAGTTAAACCGTCACTCATCTGCTACGCTATGAAAACGCATCTCGAACATCTTTTCGTTACCGATCTTATCTAGCTCCATTATGTAACAGTCAAAAGTTTTCTGGAATGCTGTTGGAATCGTCCTTTTTTCGTTTGTTCAGTTGTCCGATTCTTCGGACAATCTTCTTCTAGAGAGTCAATGTCGGATAATCTAGCAAGAGCTTCTAGCTTCAACAAGTGGGAATCAAGACAGCAAGAAGTCCCATGTTGAATGAGATAGCTTTCATATTCCAATCTTTCTGAGCTAAGAAGTGTAATAGGCAGTCTTCCATGTCACTCGGAAGGCAGATCAAGGTAGATGAACCACTACCGGGAATTCTAGGATGACTAAAGCCCAGCGTCTCAAAAAGATTGACTGTCCAGACAAGAAAGGAGAGTTGATAGCTGTGATGTGAAAGAAAGGTTTTTATTTCTCTACACCAGTTCGGATTCTTCAAAGAAGTCAAGTAGCGCGTACCGAGTTAGGTTGAAAACCATCGATCGCTTACAGCTTGGGCCTACCCTCCTCTTTCTTCGCTGCCAAAGTACGGATTCAAGTTAGGATGATATGTAGACTTGCCAGTGAAAGATCCAACTACCTATATCTAAGGCCTAGTGTCTATCTCGCTTTTCCGATTGAATTGGTGTCCCGGTAGGGAGACTTATACATACCAGTGAAAGCATCGAACTGAGGAAGGCATAAAGCAAGGACTATCAAGCCAACAAAGGACGACTCTTAGGAAAGCAGCTAATTCACCAACTGGCCGAGGCAGGTAAATGGACTATGAAGGAGCAGTTCATTCATCAGCCGGGTAGGCATTTAAAGTTAGAATGTGTGATTATTCTTCAAAGACCTGTTCATAGAGTTGGATGGGAAGACCCAGAACTGAAAGGAAAGTTGCTAGGGAGAAGCTCGTCAGTGAAAATGCCTCAACAAAGGGGTAAAGGGACTACGT
Organism: Jatropha podagrica; assembly: GCA_947857235.1. Classification (NCBI taxonomy): domain Eukaryota; kingdom Viridiplantae; phylum Streptophyta; class Magnoliopsida; order Malpighiales; family Euphorbiaceae; genus Jatropha; species Jatropha podagrica. Next base: position 2,910 of record CANUEP010222955.1, read on the forward strand.
GAAAGCAGTAGCAGTAGTTGAGCCTGGAGTTTCCAAGAAGATCAGAAGGAAGCTTGAATTTAGCGCTAAGGGGGTAGAGATCAATGAAGTCAAGTATCTCTTCTTGTCCTCTTCTCTAGATTCGATGCTTTGACCTATGCTGTAGGTATGTATGGTATGCTAATTCGCTCTAAACCCCTTCTTTCCTACTGATGCCCTAGCTTTCGAATGGATTTGCCTAATTAATGAGTCGTTGGTTTACGCTTTGTTGACGCTAGCGCTTTGAGTGCGTTAGGGCTGGCTTGGCTTTCTGGCTCTTTCACTCGAAGTGATATAGAGTTTGAGTGAGGATTCGGGACTTTCTAGAGGTATATATCTCACTGACGAAAGTCAAATAATAAAATAATAGATGTGTCGAGCGCGGGCATGCTTCTCTGAATAAGTCATTCAATGCTTGGCTTCCTTCATTTAAGACTTTTTAGGATGCAAGTCCAGGTGAACCATCTTCGACTAGCTAATAAAGTTCTAACACTCGATATTACGTAAAAAAGATCTCAGTCTGACTCTTCCAATTGAATTTTACGAGTTGGACAGGCGAATCAAGATATCAGTTAATGCTGAAGCAGAACCATCTGCTGCCGCTGGAGTGCCTTTCCCGCAATATATGTTGTCAGGTAAGTTTTCTTAGTGTTAGTGGAAAGCTAGGTTTGAAGACACTTGACAGATAAGGATTCAGTTACTGGTTTAGGTTCCTATCCAAATATAGATGAGGATTCCGTTGGTAGAGTGAAAGCTGCAGTATAGATAGGAGCATGGACTGCATACCTTGCAGTTCCCTAGCCTAGCTTGTTTCAGATTCTTCAGATTCTCTAGTTGCATAGTCAGTGTCAACAAAGTCCATTCGATCTTGTCTCTTTTGAGTTGTCTTAGTTTGATATGCCGCTTTCTTTTATGTTACGTTGAAAGCCCTGCTCATGCCTATGCCATTGCATTTGTCTTCGCTCCTTCTCTTGCTACTGGATTTACTTCTCTCGGGTATGACACCTCAGAGAGTTCCCAGAGAATAGGGCGAATAGCTGTATGGATCTAAGCAACTAAGGAATCAAAAGGAAATTATACCGAGACTTAGGATTCATGAAGGCATTATATACTTTTCAAGGCGAGTCGATTAGGACCGATAAAGCTGAAGACCCGAAGCCTCCGTACCTTGAAACATGCCATACCCTTGCTTTCTTTGCTCCAGTGATAGTGAGAAGGAAAAGCTTTTGTATGCTCATACGCTACTACCTGTTAGCTTGTTTTATCCCTAAGGGAGATTGTTAAATGAGGGAAGGGATATCTTAGTTCCAGTAGCACCGTTAGAAACATCAGCTACTAAAGCATCCTTAGCTAAAGGAACGATTACCGGAAAGTAGCACGAAACCTCGGTATTCTCTGTGTAAGCCGATTCGTGAACAGACGTCGCTTTTTCTTTCTTTTCCTGGTAAGGGTTTGTTTGGCGATATTCTGCCTCTTCCATCCGTATTTCCAGTTCCTTAATCAACTCTGAGCGTACTTTTCTCTTAGCATCCTCTTTCTGTTTTTACTGATGCAAGCAAGGGCAGATAAGGGCAGATAAAAGTACCAAGGAAAGAATGTTAACAACAACCGATTTCCTAAGACTTCTTAGAAAGAGAAAATGTGCCAAAGGGTAAAGATAGGCATTTTCCTGGGTCTATCTTCTACAAACTTCTAAAACACTAGCAAGGGCGAGTTTGATACCAAATGGCATAAGCCTTGTTGGTGGCAGGATTGGGAATGAAAATGGTGGATATCGGTACCGGTTACGTGCAGCTAGACCTGTGAATCAATCCTTCCCTCATTCGAATTATCTTTCATAAAGATGAACCGTCCTTTCACGCTATTCTTTACCATTGGCAGGTCTTTGCTAAGGACGTTTAGAGCTCCTCGTGGTTAAGATCTTCATACAAAGACTAACTTAATCCTCAATCTTCTGCCAAGACAGGCTACTACCATCAATCGATAGATGAATAAGAATGCTACCCAACCGCACGCACCAACAAGAGAATCTCTCTTTACGCTTTACTGATTCTCCTCAAATGGAGGCTAACATCTACTTGGAACTTCTTTTAATAAGGTCCTCTAAGGTCTTCCCTTAACTCAATTCCTTTAGGCTAGGGGTGGCGGGAAGCAAAGGCACCAATAAATAGCTACATGATATGATCGCATAGAAGCTTTAAGAGATAGATAGGGGGGCCGTCCACCGAAGATGGCTGCGGGAAAGACGAGAGCACAAACGGGGTAGCTTTTTTTATCCTTTGGTTTATAGTCGAATCTGGAGAATATGAACTCATCACATTCTTCTTTTCGGTACCTTGTTATGAGCAGCTCAGGTGCTCAATCTCGGGTCGGATCATGATAAAGAGGGTTCGGTCCTTATCTAATTCCCAAGCGGAAAGTCGTCTACTTGCAAAGTAGATGGGGTGATCAAGCGGCCCTTCCTGCGCCAACATACATCCAATGGCATAGAGTGGATGCGTCAGTATGAACATGAACTCCTTATTTCAAGAAGAAAACCGAAGGATTGGGGGCTGACAGCAAACACTCATCTGCATGCTTAAAGGCTTAATCACGTAACGGTACCCCCACCGTTATACCTTTCTTCTGCAATGATTCCTTTCCGCGTTTCGCAAAGTGTTTAATGATGCGGCTAGCCTATGTGTCCCAAAAAAAGAACGCGCTACGCCCGGCCTTCCCTTTTCAGTAGATGAGATAAGGGCTTCCATTCATTAACATTCAGTGAAGGTGCATAGCTTCTTTGAATGTCCCGCTGATTGACTACTACATCTAGGGGCGGGACTGATCCCGAAAGAGAGGTCTTTTCTGGTTATGAAATCGCTTAGGTTGAAAACCAAGTCGATGATGCTATAAGTCAAATGGGCGGGCATAAAAAGGATTTCACGTGCGTAAAGAGAAGGTATAGTTTCTCCTAATGTGGATCAAAGTCATTCCCGACCCCCAGAAGAACCCATATCCCAGCAGGCGGCAGAATATGCCCAAGAGCTGGTGGACATTGGCAATATTCCCCTATGGACTGCAGACCAATATTTAGAAGCATTTTATGGTTTGTTGGAATTAAAATTTTATTCTCTGGAAGGAATAGAATCACTTCCAGGGGATCACTCGTGGATCGAACTTTCTAGAGCAGTTATTTCCAGTGTGATCGGTCCGGATTTGGCCAATGTCGAAATGATGTCCTTGGCCTATTCAATTTTACTAGAACCGGGACCCGGTAATGTTTTTATAACAGAAGCACTAAAAATACTGCTGCTATGGCAGTAAGAGAAGCATAGAAAAGAAGAATACCGTAACGTAATCGAGTCTTGTAGGTAATTGATCGATGGAGAGACGGAAAGATTATGGTTTTTTGTGTCCGAACTGTGAATGAGCGACCGAATCTCATCATCCTATGTATTTTTTATAGTAGTTATGTTAAAGTGAGAACTTGGGGGGAAAAGCAACTAACCTCTAGGATCCTTTTCGGGGCACCAAGTTAGTATGGAAGAACTGCCATTTTTCATGGTTCCAAGTAGTCCTTCCTGCAACAGAGGCATTGCCTATAGCACCTGACTTGATAGCGCAGGCACAAGACCTTTTGAATGCACACTTTGAATATCACCATTAAAATGAGACTTTGGAAACTGACTCGTAAGAACATAATAGTCTCCTTACTTAGTCTCACTCATATGTACTCAACTTTCTTAGTGAAAAGATCAAGGCACCTATGTCTATGTAGATAATTTCTTATCAAGATGCCGGGGAGATTCGAAGTAGGTCTACTTTTGTCGAAGGTCTTCGACAGAGCACTCGTGGCACACACGCTATATCCGCGATTCTTCCAAGTGTTCTAATTCATCTCGTTACAGAAGATCTCCCACATCGAAGATGCAACTGCTTGTCGCATACTCCTGCTACTCCGACCTACGCTTCTCACATCGCATCCTTGGTCTATTCTTTTTTCCGGGTTCTATATCCCCTTGTACTTGTCAACTACCGAAAGTAGTGAGTTAGCTTCGACCACTGGATCTTTTCTGCTTTAATCGTTGCCTGGAAGGAAGCAGTCCTTACAATCAACTGGCATAGAAAGAATCTAGTCTACAATCCTTTCTTCTCTTATGATATTAATCGTTAGAGGGAAAGATCACTCTACAGATCAGCACATCGTGTAGGAAGAGAGACCTCTTGGGCCGCATTGAAGAATATGATAGTTCCAGCTCTTACGCCGCGAAGAGCCCTTCTCCCGCCCTTTCTAAGCCGCTTTCAAAGCAGTAGGATGTCTCTTCTTTCTGGTAGCCAATGTTGGGAGCTAGGAGTGCAAAGCTAAACGAAAGTGATACGCACACATATATAAGCGGTTGGACGCTGTCTTTCTCGAGGTTCTCTTTCCTCCCCTATCAACATCTTCCTAGCCCAAGGGAATCTCAATGGCAAGAGTCTGCCTACGCGAACTGAATTGAATTGACTTGGAACTGAATGTACTGAAACAACCAAGGACCGACTCAAACCATACTAGATCCCCGGGTAGAAAAAGAGAGAAGAGCACTTATTCCATCAACGTGCCAAGCTAAAGGGCGGAATTGATCCACTACCTTTTCCTTTTGTATGCAATTCCCAGAGAAATGGTTGAATGGCAGGGAACTCTCAACTAAATGAAAGATCTTCACTGGAGCGAGGGGTTGTATTGACACGTGTAACAACAATCGATGAAGCAGAAAGATTAGGCACTGGAAAGGCGGTTATGACATACTTGCTACGTGTTCCACATCTCTTTCCTCAACATGCTTGGGAAAGCTCATCTCACTTGACATTCAGCACGCAGCGGATCAGCTAACTGGGTACCTTCAAAGATGGACAGACTCTTTCGTAAAACGGACCTAGGGAGGGCAGAGTCCCTTGCTCTGACCGAGCGTAGGTTCGCTGGAAAGTGCACCCAAGAATCGGGAGGCCTTCTGTTCACAAGGGGAAGCTGGATTTCCTTGTAATTCTTGCACTCACGCTGGTCTGCCTGAACATGCAACTGCATTTGAGTAGAGTGCATAAGCACGGAACGAGTCATGAGCGAATGGGCATACTATTCAAATACGCAAACCTTCGAATCAACCGACGAAAGGGGGATAGAGGTACGGAAAGGTCAGGTAAGACTACAGTCACTAGACCTACTTCTCCTTCGGACCCTGCCACTTTCTGTAATTGGATGAATGCAGTCCTACATTGACCGTTGAGTTCTTGTTTACCTCGATGATATCGTGGTATACAGCAAGACTAAAGACCGACGGGAATGCGTCATCGAGACTTCGAACCAACCTCGTTTTCCAACGACTGCGTGATGGTAACTCTGCCTTAGCTACCGGACTACAACGGATCTTTCCTCATAGATGTGGGGCCCACTTTATGTCTTGGCTCGCGTGGAATGTCTATATCGATTTTACGTTCATCATGTTTATCATCAAGTAATTTGGGAATATTTATACCTTTCTTTCGTGCATCATGGGCAAGCATGACTGAAAATATTTTGAACTCCGGAAAGGTGCACGCGAACGCTGTAATGTGGGAGGGCAGCCTATCCGTATCCCTTCGCATGGTCGTTCTATCGCGAAGTTGGCAGCGGGAGTGGGAAAGAGCGAGAGCTCGGCTGCGAGTATCTCCCTTTCAGGGACCTGGGACAGGAGACGATTTTCTGAGTTTGCCTTGTTGGCATGCCCAGTGGTCATAGTGCCTTTGATTGATTGCAATTTAATTTGAACCCTTCTCTTTCGGGGATCCATTAAAGGGATTGGAGTGGAATGGAAATTCCATCTATGCGCACCCTATCTCGCTGAAATTTAGATATGTGAGCCCGGAAACAAATTTCAAAATACGCCTGTCAGCGCAGCTCTTTTTGGAACGGTACGAGCAGACCACTTAAGCAGATACCTAGACTTCCATTTTGAACCACCAAGCAAAGGTAGTTGTATAGGCGGAATATAGTATCCGTCATCAGAATCAGAACAAACTGAAGGAACGAAACAGCACCAGATCAGCTTGTTAGAGCAAGCAAGAACCACTGAAAGAGACCGTTTCGTATAAGAATTTTACGCCAGCCAGCAAACCACCTGGCGATTGAGGGGCAGTCATCTGCTTCGGTGAATAAATTCTCCTCTCTTCGATGTTCTACCGAACTGAACTAAGAAAAGAAGACTTTCTCATTTAGAAAGAATGGCAAAGCAAAAGAGGCCTCCTTGCATTGCCCAACTAGAGCGAAAAGCCTTATTGCGTTGCGGCATAGAGTCTTAACAAGTACGATAAGGTAGCTCGAAAGCAAAGTAAGTTCTCGACTGCATTACAATTTTCATACCACACTGATGCTCTATGTCATTGAGGGCGCTGATATTGTGACCATGGACTGGACTGGTCTACACCTTTTGAGAGTGTAAATGCCTGGCTTGATTTCAAAAACCTATCCGCCCCTAGCTTGTGTAGCCTATGCGAAGCAAGCCGGAACTGCTTAAGAGATGATTATGACTACATAGAGGAGCAGAACGGGAGTTGTTTGCCTTTTTTTTTTACTACTATAAAAGAGGCCTTTCGCTCTATGATCAAGCTCTAGGACCGGTTGAAAGCAAAGCGTAAAAACTCTTTTTCTTCTTTTTTTGTTTGGGTTCATCAGATCAGTCTCAGAGGAGTGCCTTGCCACGTTCCGGGAATAAATCTATACTCAAAAAGCCTACCATTAGAGTATGGAATTTCTACTGGACGTGATAGCCATTCAAAACCTTAGGTTTAAAATACTATATGAAAGACCCATTTCATTTTATATGCTCCAGCTATGTTATGTTGTTCCACAAGAGAAAGGGAAGGGGAGGATATAAAAAAGAAATGCCAGCGAAGGCGCGAGGACAGACTTCGAATGAGTATAGGTGATTGGGGTTCACGGGATGAAGATGGCGATGCCTCCCCGGGCGTCGTTTTCGGGATTACGCCCTCCTTGGTGAGGACATCGTCATCGGGCTGTAGCTGCACCTTATCGTGAGTGAGTCAATGACTTGGGGGTCAAAATCAATATCTTAGAATAAGAAGACGCACGAGGAAATGGAATAATCGGGCAAGGCGGTCTTTCTCGTTACTTTGACGGCTGTTTGCCCTTTTCTGACCGAAATAGAAGAGCAGGTCTCGTGCCTGGGAGATTTTTCCAAATCTTCATTCTAAAAGGCGAGAATCCCTAACGAATAGAGCCGGCAGGAACATAACTAGCAGCGACGCAGCAAAAGAATTTCATTTCCTCGATCTGGTAAGCACTCTTCTGAGACTAGAGACTGACTATCTATTGGATTGTCCGCCCCAACCTTTTTTTCTCCCTAAATCTCGAACTCAATCATCGAAAGGGCAACTGGATCAACATCAGACCTTCTCGGGACCCTAAACTCAAGTTTTCTAGCTTAAATCAAGCAGTAAAGTTCGAAATCTTCTACAGAAAGTAGTTCCACCAGTAGCACGCTTTCAATGGCTTTCAAGCCAGTAAGAGCTGCAAGCGAATTACCAATTATCTTGCACTGGATTAAGGAAAGAAATTCCACTCAAACCCTTGGGACTGCAACTGGAAGAAAGAGTTCCAATCGCTCTAAGGGATCCCCATTCGCTCAGCTGGATAGGAAGTATGAAGAGTCAACTAATGGGGAACTGGCCTTCGGCTTCTTGCTTTCTTAGCGAAGGAATTGTATGTGTTAAGCATATAGAGAAATGGGATTCTTTTAGAAAAGACTAGCATAAGACCAATTCCTTCGGAGCTTTCTTCTCTTACTTTGATCTTTCCCCAGTAAGAGCTGAAAGCAAATTCATAATTCCACTCCTTCTTCCCTTGGGACTGAAAGGGAAGAGTTTGATTTCCAGCCATAGCGGGCACTCTTTTTTGCTTCTTGTCTACGCCCATGCCTGCTTTCGATCATATAGGTAGGAAAATTAGGGGTGAAAAATCAATCAAGATTGTTCGTGATGCTTGATTTTATGTAATCCCGGGGTCAGGCTCAGACTCGGATCCCTAGTCGGAGCTCTTGTTTTCCCGAATCGAAGGCTTTCAGTGGCCGTTCACTTCTCCCACTAAGATTAGCCCTTTTTTGAGGAGAGAGAGAAGACCCGGGGAGAACTACTTGAATCAAGATTCTCAGGGGCTATGAAAAAGAAGAGACTGATCTTTCCCGATTCGATAATGAGATCATGAATACCTTCCTTGAGGGGAATCCGAAGGGGTCTAGCCGCTGATTCAAATTCATCTATACCCAGTGGCTGGCAGAACTATCGGTGCTCGTAGCGTGCTACAACGAATGGCTGCTTCGTCTGGCAGTTAGGCTGCCCATCTCACTCGCCAGTCCAGAAACCTTTTAAGTGAGACAAAATCCCAAGTTAGCTCAATTCTGTATTCGTAAAGATGAACACTAGCTACTCAAGCTTCTCACCGAACCAACTAGCATCGTTCTTCGTGCTACCACCAGATTGTATCTTTCTGCTACCCTTGGAGGTGGGAAGCTATACTATCTCTGACCCGATCCGAACAGAGAAGCTCTCTTGAACGCAATCGAAAAGAACATCGAGCCGTTTCCGGCGCACTTCCAATTGGATTGCGGATTTACGCGACCAAATCGATGCGAAAGAGCTTGGAAGAAGAAGACAAAAGAAGTGGAATGATACCTGCTGGAAATCCTCCAAATAGATAGATGCGAATCTCTCCTATTGAACCTATGAAATAGCATTGATGGGAGAAAAGTCAGTATATGTATATTCTATATAACCTTTTTCTAGCTCACCCTTCTCTTTCAATCCCTTTTGGGGAGCTTAAGGCAAAGAAAGAAGAGTTTCATAGCCAAGAAGAAAGCCAAGCTGGAGTTGCCGGTTTGAATCCCGAGTCCATTCCATTGTAGGATCAGCGGCTAATGCTAATAGAACTGATGCGCCTCAGAAAGCAGCGTCCTTCTCAATCAATGCCCGGGCATTCCATACATTACCATCGAACTGACATTCTCTGCACTGAGTTCTCTCAGGTTCCAATCCGTAAGAGAAAGGGCATAGACAGAATGAGACTCATCAGGAAGAACTGGATTGGATAAAGCATCCGTTGAAGCATACCCTGAAGCCACAGCCGAAGAATATGAATATAAGATGGTTGGTAAGTCTAGAACAGATTCATCAACAGAGGAAAAAACTGCTTATTCCAAGGAGGTGAGAAGGGAATTCTTACCAGACTCATTCTTCTAGGTTAAATGCTTTTCCTCCAAAGCAAAGAAGGGCTAGGTCTTTCTCACTCGACCTGGAAACAAGAGTTTTTCCTAAATAGAAAGAGGGTCCTTATGCAAACTTATATCTTTTTCCAAAGGTGGTTGGTTCCCTATCCCAACGGGAAGAAGAAAAAAGTGGTCGGTACATGTATGTAGGTAGTCTTTGAAGACGGGTTTGTTTTCGCCAAGTCATCTCAATCTGCTGGGCTTACCTTTTCACTGACGAACGGCAGCCTTCCCTTCCTTAAAGACTTTAAGGGATGAAAACTGAATTCACTACGCTTTATTTATTATATGCAATTACATCGAGCCTAATAGCTTAGCTCTAAAGTGAATTACATCAACCCTGCTCACGTAGCCCCTCTTCCCCTTAACAGTAGGGGGGTGTGACGAGTTCTTAGTCAGCTATTGGGATTACTTGCCCCAAGAGGTAAAGAAGAAAAGCAACTCTATCAAAGAGCTAATAAGTAACTAACTAAACTCCTTTCTTCGAACCTTTTTAAGCCTCTCCCGCCCCTACTATAGTTACTGGTCAGAAGCCCAAGCATACAATTTCTTCGGCTACTTTCCCAGCTCTAAAGCTTCTTATGCCCTTGAATCGTCGGAATGCTGCTACTTGTGCCGTACTCCTCTATTGAATCAGTTCTAGCAGTTGAAGCAGTTGAATCGGTTTCATCCGTGGAAGCAGGTGAATCGGGGAAAGCTGCCTTGACTATTAGAGCTACGACTGCGGCCTTTCCAACATCTTGTTCCCCTATAAAAGAAGGGAAAGGGGCGCTCAAAGAGCCACCAGCAGCAGACAGAGACCAAGCAGCAGATAGAGCAGGAAGAGGAGCTGCAACAAGTTTCGCTAGAAGAAGCAGCGGGTTTTGCGGCAGCAGTGGAAAGAGCTTCAGCAGGAACTGCAGGTACGGGAACTGGGGCTGCTACACTAGCTTTTTTCGGGAGACCCAGAAGAGTGCCACAAAAGCAGCTACTAAGGTAAGAGCACCAACAACTTCTATCGCAGGAGCTACTACTTCTTTCGCTGGAACCCCAGAATGTGAGCTTAGACTAGAAAAGGGCAGAAGGAGCTACAAATTCGTTCGCTGGAGAAGCTTTAGATTATTAGTTTAGGATAGAAAGAAATTCTTTTGCCAAAGACCCCGGGACCACGAGGGGACATCAACCTGCCATAGAAGATCCTTATTCGTATTAGATAGGTGCTGCGAAGCTTGAGAAAGAAGATACCTCTCTTCTGGGACTTAGCCTACACCCTGATTGACTTACGGCTCTAACCATTCCACCACTCTCTTCAAAGCATTCCCTAAACCCTGCTGATACAGCATGGGAAGCGTCCACCAACCCTTCTTTCTGACTTTCAGAACCTTTTCAAACCCAATCACGTGAGGGGCGGTGCACGTGCGTTCTTAGGAGCCTTATTCAGCCAATCCAGCGAAAGAATTAGCAAAGGTCTACCTATCTTGATCTCCTCTTAACTGAGAACCTGGCATATTCTAGAGAACCGCCAACCCTGCTTGCTGGGAAGGGGAGTTACGCCCTGTCTGTCCCTTACTCTGGCACTGAAGTTAGGAAGCCCTTTTCTCAGCCTCTGAAACTTCACTTGAGTGACGTACCAGCTCTGACGTCCTTTCAGACGGGGCATGATACAATTCAGATAGGGTAATTCGTTCAATCGTATATTCTTTGATGCGTGAAAACTCCTATTCTTTAGCTTTGGAGAAGATGTAGCACTACAATGAGGGTCTCTGACTCCTATTCTTTCCACCTTAGAGAGAAGGAGAATCCGTATTCTACACTTTATTGAAGAAGGAGATTCCAGTCGTATTCCTAACTCCGAGAAAAGCCGTAATCTACACGGGCAAGGAGAAGCAGAAGCAGCGTACCCCACAGAAAAAGGAGAAGCTAAACCTTAAAAATCAGCAAACTAGCTGGAAACCTCAACAATGTCTGTAAAGTAAACAGAGTCAACTGGCTATTGAAAGTCATCTAGAACAATTACCCTTGACTTTAAGACTCAATGTAATCGAGCTTTTTCCGGAAAGAAATTGTAGCTGCTTCGGGCAAAAGGGGGTAATCGGAAAAGAGTCTTTCTTTCTTTGCCCGTCAATTACCTTTACTAATTAGGACCCTACAAGAATATACCCGGGAAAGCCGACATTCTAGCTTTAACTCTTGTTTACCCCCGTTAAACGGGTCACATTCGTTTACAGTACAAGTTTATACACTAGTCCCGTTCGTTCTCCCTCCTACATCTCATTCGAGATGGGATGGATCGATATGAACATCATGAGCTGCCCCGTAATAAAACCTGTTGGAAAGAGATTTGCTCCAGGCTCCTTAGGTGCGCAGCAGTGGTTAGACCAAGATTTGACTTTCTATCTGTTTTTCTCTTCTTTTACCCGAATACCGGATAGGGAGAATCATACCTGCTTTTTCTCCCCAGCTCAGCTAAGAATTTACCAGCCCAGCCTAATTAGTAAGGGGGTGTTAGCTTGGGATCCCAGCCCGAGGAAAAGATAAGTCAATTACCCTTTAAGTTAAGTTAAGATATGGCATAGAAAGAGGGGGTAAATGGGATTTGAAGCTCTGAAGTTGTAACCTTCCTTCCTTCCAATCCAGCCGTTAAAGCAATTGTAGCTGCTGTAGGAATTAGGGGTTGCCGGGGAGTTCTTACGTAGGTAAGACTACACCCGATCCCATTCCTTACTCAATTCCATCGAGCCTCACGTATAAAAGCATCTAGGTTGATAAATCCATCGATCGACTAGGCTACCCATGATCGGGGCCAGGGCACCCATTTCTTCGAATGAACGATCTTTCTCTACCATGGTATCCCGTAGACGCACCTGAGTGCTTTTGATCCCCCATTCCCTTCCTTCCCGAAGTCTATCTCATAAGCTATCTCGTGTCAAGCTCGGGGGTACCTTTATTTAATAGTTATAATCGGCGATTCCGACTCTTATGGAAGCGATAGGATGGGCAGAGTTACAACCTAAAACTCAATCTGAGGGTAGAGGTCTGTATCCTCATGTACGCAAGCATCGTGCTATGGCTATTCGTTGGGTAGGGCCTTGTGATCAATCCATTTGAATTGCGATTAGGACCACCAGAAAGGCCGCTAGAAAGGGCATATTTAGAAAACGTTCCCGTGGCGAAGTCTCTCTCTGAAGGTATTTCTTTGTCAAGGTCAGTTGCCGTTTCGAGGTAGGCTATTCCATCGGAGTATAGGGAAGTCTCTCTCTTCGGGTCGATGGTCAAAAACCTCTAAATCTATTTAATATAGGCCAGACGCGGGCTCCGTTCCTTCCCTTTCATGAATCTATCTCTTAGCGGCGGGCTTTTCTTCCTGTGTTCCTAAATCGACTTCACCGCTAGGGCGTATTTGGATAGGCCGATGCCACCTATCTACCCCAATCCCTTGAAGTTCGTTTATATGTTATCTTTCGCGCCTTCGAAACAATCATAAAGTCATGAAAGTGAACTTATTCCCTTGTTTCCGTCTCTTTATGACCAGAAAAACTCACTCGCGGGGACGGCGTACCGGCTGAGGGCATTAGCACTCGACTGATAGGGACAGCTCAATCCGAGCTAATCTATCCTTTGCCATCAATGTATCTCTTGTCTCGCTGAAATAAAGGTTCGAACTAATTTCGTATAGAAAGATAAAAGATTTTTCCATAGGCCTCCTCTAATGAATCTGGAGAGTACAGTGCAACCTCCCTCTTAATGTCTACCCTCAGACCATTGACGAACCTACTGACTGTAAAGAAAGGCTCTTCCTCAATTTCGCACCTAAGTTCCTTACCTCAAATCGAGCCAAATAGTCAGTCACACTAGAAGTAGATTGCCTATGATTTCACAACTGTTCCCAATAGTAGGTGGGCAGGTTTTTTCCTTCAACTTCTTCTTCATTACCTCCCATTTCTACTTCCTCTCTTCAAGAGTTTCTCTTTTTATATGCCTGGGAGCATATTATCTTTCTTTCTCTCTCTCAGCGGGAATATAATATAAATCAAGCTCTTCCTTCCCCGGAAGATCCACATCCACTCGTGTCGAATCAGACCAAATGAGCAGTGGGCCCTATGTTGAGTAAGGGGTGAGGTGCTTGTGGTAAGCTGCCTTGGATATGAGGAATTCCTAAAAAAAAGGGGGTCGAAGAGCGAGCTTGAAACTAATTGGTGGCAAAACTCTTCTATTCGCTAGAACTATTGGCAGGCTTGAAAGGAAGGATCACTCCTAAGAAAAAGGTATAAGGTGACCAACTGCAACTCCATGGGCCTATCTTTCTTATGACTTTTCCTTGTTTTATCATTCTCTCGCCCTTGCCTCTTTTAGCTTTTCTTGACCCATATGGATAGCTTTCAAACGTAGAATGTTTACCATTTATTTAGTTAGATTGGGTAACTCTCTCTATATAAGCCACCTTTCCATTTGTACATAGCATCTGGTAAGGACGTTATGTACCACAACTCTCATACGACACCTCTCCAGAGTAAAAAACATCTTAGAGTTCTATGCCAACCAGGTTCAAACCAAAATAAAGCGCAGCACAGAAAGAAGCAAGTAATCCCTTACCTAGTCAACAGGTCAATCTGTCTACGATTTCCGGGTTATTAGGTAAGAAGCAAGGAACACTCTTTAAACCAAATCCCGTGAAAGAAGGTGAAATAAATAAAGTAGTAAACTAAGCCGAAGCAAAGGAAGGCGTAAGTTCAAATTCAAAGTCGTAAAGGGGTGAATAAGGGGTAAGAGAAGCCCTCGTCTCTGGTTCAAGCTCAGCGGTAGGCGAGTGAAGGAAAAGCTATGGGAAGAAATGCCAGAGGGAAGGAAGAAAGATCAGCTGGTAAAGCAAGCCAAGCCCCTTTACGTTTTTTGTTATCCCGGTCTCTAAAAGTCATTCTTTGAGGTCACCCCTGCTTTCTTTTTGTTCCTTGCTTCAGGAAAGCAGATTGTTCAGAAGTGAATTAGCTCATCTCAACTTAGGTTCAGGGGAATGAGGGGGCTAGTCAACTTGTTAAAGTATGGAATGGACGCCTTTTCACTGGTAGTCCTCGACTCAATCCAAACCAAAAGGGGTTAATCAAACAACAACTACTTTTGTCAACACTTACTTTGCTATCTTGCCCACCATCATGGAAGTAATCACTAGATTTCGAAGTCTTGAGACCATCACCTATCACCTGAACTTGTTGAACTTCTCTTTGTTTTGGAGCTTTTTCCACCTGCTCGGCGGCGATTACGACATCATCGCCGAGCACCGCATAACGGTAAAAGACACGCTGAGGATATACCTGCTCTGCACACCACCAAATCATAGCATGATGAGTTAGTGCGAAGAGCGGCCAAGAAGAGTAGTATCCTAAAGGCTGTCCGGTTTGAAAGCAAACAACTGAGCGTCGTTTTACCCAGCTGACCTCAAACACATTAGTGCCTAGTGCTGAGTTAACCACAGCACTAGCGAACTGCCTTCCGAAGCAAACCTGCATTAGATAGAACATTGAAAGCAGCGGCCAACGATCAGTCGCCGATTTCAAGTCAAAGCTAAAGCAGTGCTTATCGCCACTGAGTAAACTCAAAGGTCGTGTTTGGAGGTGCAATCTTACCTTGTAGAATCATCACTTAAACCATACATCTATAGTAAATGGCGCTGGGTGCATGCAGACGTTTGGGTACGGTTATCACCTCTGGTCAATTTCCCGCAGCACATCTCGTTGGATGGATGTCTTTGGTGAGCTTGGCCACCTTCTGAGCGGGAGTGCCTTTGTAGCCTAGATCGTGCTCAGCTGGATAGGTTCTTACTTACGGATAACAATTACATAAACAAGAAAGAGCGTCATCCTTGCTGTTTTAAAGCACAAGTAAAGGCTTTTGTTCTGTTTTACCAGAGATAGTATATTCTCTAACTGAATCAATCATTCGAAGGGGGAAGCTTGATGGCTCTGTAGCCGTAGCCGGGGTAAGGAAGTCTTGATTCAAGGGCAATGATGGAATTTTTGTGAAGTAGGAGTTGCCCCGTGGGAAGAGAATTTCTTGATTGTTTAGTAAAGTAGCTTTTAATGAGGAACGAGAAGAGGCTAGTTCGTGGCTTGGTCTTCACTGACACACTATCGGACCTTTCGGGTTAAGTTAGTGTTCAATGAGCCAATACCCACTAAGAAAGTGCCTTACTGAAAGGCTTCTAGAAAGCGGTTTAACTAGATAGTTTCCAATAGACTTCAAACGGAGGTTTTTATCCCTTTAGATATGTTGCAACCGAACCGTCCAGTCTCTTGCTGAACCCTGCCTAATACTGGTGACTAAAGGCGCAGTCAGATTTGTATCTTCACACCCCTTTGCCAATGAGATCCAGTACACACTGAGAATCAAATCTGCGGCGAGTTCGAAAGCTTGACAATTGACTTTGGAGAGCTCCTCTTGGACTTAGCTCTTCCATAAAAGCAGAGTAGACAATATGTCCACGTAGTATACTAGGATCAAAGGAAGGACCCAGGCCCATGCGAGAACAATGATTACTAGTTTTGCTTTTTCCTTGTCTTTTCAAAACTCTTCTTTCTAGTTGGAAGGGTAAAGTTCTCAAGCGAGATGGGGGACTTTCGGATATGCCTTCCCTGTCTTATGTTATCGCCGCTGTTGATGGGGAGCTCCTTGAGGAAGGAACTGACATATGTTTTCAAATGTCCATTCTCGTATTTCCATAAACTGTATCGACAAAATGGACGTCTATTAAGGGAAATCTTATTACGGGGTAGAAAACCTAGAGTTACTACGAAAAGTTTCCTTTCCGAACAAATTGATCTTTCAAATTATCATTCCAAATCTGTAACAAGTTACCTCGACTCTATTTTTGATGCTACATAAATATATATGGAGAAAAGTTCTCATTTCGGAGACATCTTGCCCGGTGAATCAAGGTTACGCTTGAAAACTGACTTTCTCTTTTGCTCTTCCTTCTGCGGTTCCACCTCGAGTGAGCAACTGTCATCTGCTTCCCTAGGGCTAAGCTAGATGTCCAGACAGCTGCTCCGGAAAAAGGTAGTAGGAGCTACTCTTTCAATTCATTTCGCTTCCATATTTGTTGTACCCGAGGCTCGTTGAGACCTTCTTCTCAAAAACAAAAAAAAAGGAAGAGCCCGTCTCTTGCTCTTACGAATCCATGTGAGGGAAACTCGGACAAAACAAAAAAGGCTACCTTCGACGAATCTACTAGAGATTTCTCCTAGATGATCTTACTCTCGCTCAAATTATAGCTCCTTCTGAAACTGCCTTTGGAGAAGCGTCAGTCGCTGCTGCTTCCGAAAATAGCAATTTAGCTGACTCGGAAATGCTATTGCTTCAATTAGAGCGAACCCTGGCATAGCTGAATAGTTGAGAGCGAAGGATTCCTTCCGATTGAATCAGCGAATTCAAGACCTTACCTATTTTCCAATAGTGGCTCCCAGCTCTTGTTGCTGCTCTGATTAGTTTAGCTCCTTCGGTCATAACCTTTCACTCTTCTTCTTACATAGGTCCCTATCTCACCTTGGTGCTCCTAGCATCCTTTCGTTCAGATTCTTGTCGGCCATTTGCTTGAGGAAGGCCCGATCCAGCCCGTCAAAAGATTACACATGGAGCAGAAACTTGTGCTACCTAGCTCGGATTACTGGCTGTGGCTAAAAAGATGTCCAATCCCGACTTGCTTAAGCTATCCTTGCTCCTTTGGAATCTCTTTTGGTTAGCTGAACTTCTTATGAGGTCAATCCCCTGCTACTGATTCAAAGAGAAAAGAATAGGACCAGCCTTTCGGGGACCTGACCTGAAAAACAAA
>CANUEP010223219.1:0-11285 GCA_947857235.1 Jatropha podagrica
AAAATTCTGGAACTGGAGCAGACAAATTGTTATTGTCCAAACGAATTATTGATAGAAACTGAAGCTTCACAAGGGAAGGATGAATGGGACCCGAAAGAAAACAGTTGGACAAGCTCAATACTTGTAGATTAGGCAGTGAAGCTGATAAAGCTTGGCACCACCTATCCCCTTGAGCTGATAAATTTAAACCATCTAGATGGAGTTCTTTTAGCAGTGTTAGATTTTGAACGAGTGTTGCAAGATTTGGATTCTCAAGTTCCATTGATTTATCTCCAGAAAAATAAATGTTAGATGACAAATCAAGAAATACCAAAGTTCTCATGCGTGAAATTGCCTCTGGAATTTGACCCACAAAACCAGCGTTGGACAAATTCAAAGAAGATACACTTGTAAGATTAGAAAACCTGTCCGGCAAAGATGTACTGAAGTTGTTGTAAGACAGATCTAGATTCTGCAGATATCCAAGGCTGAAAAGTGCATTTGCTGTGTCAAATCCACCTGAAATTGATTCGTTGCTCAAGTTTAAGCCAATAACCCGACCTAGACCATCTTCATCGCAGGTTACACCAGCCCAGTCACAGCAATCTGCGCTAGAATTCCAATTCACCAGTTTTGAAGACTTAGTTTGATTGAATGAAAGACTTTTTCTTAATTGGATTAATAGAGATTGCTGATCGCTCTGGCATGCGCTATAAACCAAAGCCACATCGGTTCCAAACAGTATTGTTAAAAGAGGTAACAGCAAAAACCATGTAAAGAATGGAACTTTCATTTGAAGAGACTCACGGAAAACCCATGTAAGGAAAAATGGAAGAGGAGGAGATTAATTTGAGATTTCGGTCGTGCAGGTGAATTAAGTAAGAACGTTCGTATATTAACCTTTTTTATTTTGTTGGGCTCAAGTGGTGCCCGACCTAAAAAGGAATGTTTCAGGGGTTGGCAAAAGACGGTGACCGAAAGCGTAGGATGAGACACAGAACAAGAACAAGGTGGAGAAGGAGAAGCAAGAAGATGGAAGAAAATTGATTATGGTTTGGTCAGCAAGGGCTCCGCCTTCAAAAGTAAAAAGAGCAAGTATTTTATTTTTAGTTGTCTTTTAGTTTCATTGGAAAGTTCTATTATGTTGGTAAGTTTTTATTAATTTTAATTATTTTATTATCTATGTAGATCAAATGTGGCCTAATCGATAAATTTAACTGATTCATAGTTATTAGTTGTTTCACCAGTGATCAGCTGTTAAACATTAGCTATAACTATTAACGATTATATTGCAATTTAGAATAAAAGTGTAATTTAATTAGCTGTTGAAATAAAATAAAAAATAAATGATGAGTGCAGGTGTAATGATAAATTATAAAATTTTAAATATCAATAAAAATAATTTTTTATAAAATACAGTTTCACCCTTTAAATACGCTAATGTAGATATTATATATGGCTTAAGAATAATAATAAACAACAAAAACCTTGAATATTTATTACTTAATAAAATTATAAATGTTCTTTTATATTAGCAAAACTCTCCTAATTATACTTTATCAAGATTACCATGATTTTAATAAAGAGTATGTCTTATGTTTTTGTTTCACGTATATGATTAAGTAAATAATTTACTTTTTTTAAAATAAAAAAAAAAAAGTTGTTCAACTAAATATTTCTTGTATCCTAAAATATAAGCGTTCAAGATTTTTTTATGGAATTAAGAAAATATTAATTCTTTTAAATTATAACAAAGATATTTTGATTAAATTGTCCTTTATTTTAAAATTGAAAGGTAATTTATGAAGATAATTATAGTAAATAAAAATTAATATTGAAAAAAATTATTTATTACTTTTTTAAATACTAAAATTAAATTATATCAAAATAATTTATCCTAAAATTATAACAGATTGATGAATTTTTATATTGATGAATTTTTATTTAGTGGTATTAAAATCATATTCAAAGTTAAAATTTCGGATATGAATTCGTATAATAATGAAAAATAATAATTAGTGAGACCTAAAAAAGAAAAAATGCGCCATCATCCCATGGATTGATTTCCATTTTGACATCCTTTTATTTCAAATTTATGTCCTCTTTTTTTCTTTTGTGACTGAAAAAAATTATGTCTATTGATAACGATATTATTAGAAGTATAAAACAAATACAGCATGTGAAATTTTTTAGTGTGGTCCTACTCGGGAATAGAGGTCCCAATATAAATTATAAGATACCAATTAAGTTTATCGATTCAAGCGTCCTATTTAATTTTCTCAAATAAAAAAAAAAAAAATTGAATGAAGGGATTGTTTGTTTAGTATGAATTAACAACTTACATATTTCAAAGATGCTTTCTTTATCCATTTTGTGGAGGTATTTGACCCGACCCGGTAAAAATAGAGCTGGTGAAATTCGAATTTTTTAAAAATAGACTGGATTTGGATCTACCCGAATTTTACTCTATTACTTTTTATATGACTTAATATATTATTTCATCCTCAAATTTAATTTTAATTTTATCATGAACTTCCCTAAATTAATTTTTTATACATAAATGATTTTTTTTATAAAGTTTTTTTTAAAAGAAATATAACAAGTTTTTTGCTTATAAAAAAAAAAATCATTTCATAATCATAGAGCAATTTTGATTTTTTATCCAGTAAGTTACATAATTTATTGATTCAGGTTTGAAAAGAAACATTTTGATAGAAGCAAATTTTAGTTTGCAAATTCAGATAAGTAATTTGTTGGGTCAACTTCAATAGATAAATTTATTTTATTTTTGTTCGACAAACCGGATAAGTTGAAGGTTCAAACGGCTTTTGTTTTAACTATTCATGCAATTGCAATTAATGGTTGAACCATAACCAACAATTATTTTAGATATTTGTTAGTTATTAATTTGTATTTTATATTATATTTGGATTATATTAACTTTATAAAAATAGTAATTCAATTTAATATCTTTTATCATTTTTACTTATTTTGATTTTAAAAAAAATATATTGCTATTAAATATTATTTCAAATTAATTTGTATTTCCATTTATATGACAATGGAAATAAAAAATAATATATATATATGAGATTTTTTTTATTGAATGTTGCTAAATGACATAATTTGTATTTGGTACAATCTCAAGAAATTTGATGCGGCTGAGTTTGTATGTAACGGACACAATATTTTAGATATTTTAAACTCACTGCAATGAAAATTATGCTATATCTAAATTAATCCAAATCTAATTTTTTCATTTTATATGTTAAAAAAATTATAAAAAAAATTGCGAAAAACAAATGTTTTTCAGCTGAATAATAAATGCACTTTTGATGAATGTGTTTTTCAGAATTTTACGGCAGTGGCAAAAGAAAAAAGAGTAAATATGTAACTATAAGCATAAAAAAATTGTAGAAATTTTCTTTGATACAATGCTGTTTTTGTTTCAAACTAAATAGTATCGAGAAAATTCAAACTCAAAATCTCTTATTTTCCATAAAAGTGAAATGAAAAGACCAATCATATCACCGTTTGATTAACTTCAAATCTAACCTTATTTATTTAGTATTTTGCTCATAATATAATTGTCTTTCAATTACTCCTATTATAAAGTTATGTTTTAAACAACATAATCACATTTCTCCAAAAAAATTAGAACTTTCCGTCTTCTAACAATGGAATAGAGCGCACCGTAGAGAAAGTATCTTTTTGTCATTTCATGTCATCATCTCATCTCTCGGCAGTTGAGAAATAATTTAATAATACCGTAGAATATAGTTGCGCAGTGATAAAAAGAAAAAAAAAAAACAGACGCAGTATTCTTATTCTGTGATATCATTGGACGCGTTTCTTTGTCGGCTTTTCTCTGTAGACTTTGGACTGCCTTTAGAAAATTCAAACCAAACCAACGACTCGGATTGATCATTTATTTTTTATTTACAATAATAAATTAATTTTCATTCACATGGGCATCCGTTACTGGTGATTACGAGCCGATCATGCCGTTAAGTCACATAGTATTCCGTTATACTTTAGGGGTAAAGTCGCGGGTTTTCTTTATTAACTCGTAAGTCGTGACATTAAAGTGATCACGCCATTTAGTCATCTTAACTCAAGTTTAGTTGTGGATTTCCTTTTAAGATTAGTTGGTTTTCTAATTGTTTGTGCGATATAATTAATTTTTTTAAGTTTTATTTTAAGGTGCAATCATAAATAATAAATTAAAAGAATGCAAAAGAAAAAAAAAATTATCTCTTTCTCTCTAATTTTCTGATCTTAATTTTAATTTATAGCTGCCGTCATTTATTAACAGTAGCCCATGTCTTCTACTTTATATTATTTCTTTCGCTTTACTTTTTTTTCCTTTTAATTTTCTCTTATTTCAATAAATTCAGATCTATTTTTCCTATAACATATCTACTTTTTTATATTGTTACTGTTGATTGTTGGTTGTCTCTATATTTAAAGTTTTTTTTGTCTCTTTTTTATGAGGAAATCTTTTCTTTGTGAGGATTTATTATTAAATAAAATTATTTTATTTTATTTTATTTTATTAAAGACTTTAGATCTTATTTTATAGGTGCAGATCGTCGATCGATGGAATCTAGTAAGTAGTACGGTTTGTTCTTTCATTTATACTATTAACATATAGTGGTGAAAACTCATTTGTAGTCAAAATAATTTAATTATAGAAGATTCAGAAGAGTTATTATTTTGATATTCAAATCAATTAATGGATTAGTTACTGAAAATTTATATCTTTTGTTAATATCAACTCTAAACAAATAAATATAATAATATATTTTTAGTTTTAGTTTCATTATTTAAAAGGATTTGAATTTTTTTAATCTGTCAAAAGATTAGCGAACTTTATTAACTAATAATAGTAAAGTTTTATATTTTATCTATATAAATGAATTCTTGATATTATTATTAATAAATTGTAATTTTAAAAAAATGCATAAAATACATAATCTTGACTTAGTAGTTTATTATCATCATTTTTAATAATTTAAAACACATGTGGTTGCGGTTGGAACCCTGGCACCTAGCTCCACCATTTTTCATAATTTAATTTTATAATATATATATATATATATATATATATATATATATATATATATATATATATATCATGTCTTAATTTTTGGAATATTTGATGTATTAATAATTTTCCAAAAAATGTTACACTGATTTATAGTGTGGTTATTAATTATTGAAAACACTAATTAATTTTGATTATTAATGGAAAAAAAATTTATTCTTTGGATTATTAATTACTACGGATCTTGATGGCTTTAAATTTTTTTAGGTTTTAGTGTCGGTTCGGCCCATGAAAACGGATCGTGACAATAAATTTGCAAGCCCTTAATTAAATTGATAACTAATCATCTGAATTTGCAAGCTAAATTTTACTTGAATGGAAAAAAAGATTTTAGAGTTGATTTTTTTTGGCAAATAAGGAGAGCGAAAGCTTTTAATGATACAAAATACATGACTAATCCCACAATTACTGAAATGGTAAGTAAGACGTTGAATAGCAATAACTAATTATTGAAGAGCACTATAAGATTTTGTGGTTCCTTTAAGGAATTGAACCACCACCAAACTACCACATTCCACCTACAAGTGTCGGATCCCTAAATTCTTAGCAAGATGTTAGCCCTTTTATGACAGCCCAAACTTCAGCATTAGAGACAGGGCACGTCCTTATTTTGGAGATGAAACATTTTAGCCACTAGCCTTCATTATTACGGAGAAGTCCACCACCACAGCCATGTTTCAATAAGTTATATAGCCACTTGCAAACCCTAGTTGGTCACTGTCTTTTAAAAAATAGATAAAATGCCTTTATAGCTTGTTTTTATTATATTATAAGGTCATTTCGTTTAATTTTTACGTCTCTTCCATTAAATATCTTATGAAATGACTAAAATATTTATTTTATTTTTAAAAATACGGGAATGAACTAATTGTATATATCAAATCATAGAGATCATACTGTAATTTTTCTGCTATAATATTTTATTATCTCTTCTTTGACCTTGTGTTGTTGATTTAAAAGAAAAGATTTAAAAATTGGACAGAAAAAATTAATAATCTAATAAAAACAAAAATTAGTATATTAAAAAAAAGACAAAAACTTCACAAATCACATGGATCTTTTGCAATTTTTTCAAAATAAAATTGTCTTACCTAATTAAAAAATAACATCATAAACCATCTTCCCTTACGTGAAAAGACAAAATTGCTTCTTTATAATTTAAAAAAAAATGATATAACACCATTCTTCCTTAATATAAAAAGACAAAATAAACCTCTTATAATATAAATTTAATGTATAATTATAATTCAAATAACTTTTTCATAAAATTTTCATGCATTCACATACCTAAACAAATTATATTATTGAAAATTATATTATGCTAAGAATGTCGTATCATTTATTTATAATTGACTATTGAACAACAAATGAATTTATATATTTTTCTTTATTTTATGCAATATAATTTTTTTTCTTAAATATTTATAATATGAAATATGTAATTTTATCGATAGTTTTATTAAAACTGACTAAATTTATAAATTGAATTCAATCAAATTAAATTGATTCGATTTAATTTGCTAGCTTTGACTATTTTAAGTTTAATTTAATTTAATTAAATCAAACGATTTTCTCTATTAAAATTCAAAATTAATATTTTAAAAAATTATACTAAATTAAATTAATCAGTTGAGGTGAATTTTTATTGATTCAAATAGACTTCTGTTCAGCTGCGTAACATGTGGCATATTACAAATTTAGATTTAAACAACTCTTAACACAAAAATTCACTTTCATTGTTGTGTTCTTATTCTATTTTTTCAGGTAAAGAAGCAATACATGAACAGCAATTAGGACTCATTGACTGAGTGAAAGGCGTACCACGTTTTTAAGAAACAAGTAACTAAAATATACTAAATTGATTTGTTGGGTTGCTATCCATTCACCAGAAAAGCAAATTAATACACACATAATCAGTTGAATTCTGAGACGAGAAATTAATTTTTTATTTTGATGATATTTTCCGTCCTTATTATGAAAATTTAAAAAAAAATTAATAAGCGACGTCAATTCCCATAACAGTGAAAATACAAATTATGATTGCGGAAAATATATTTTCTTTATAATTAAATTATAAGGAAAACAAAAAAATTAAAGAAAGTGTGAAAGCATGATTTTTGTGCTTCTGGCATAATGTATAATGGAAACGACTCCTTATCCTTGTTTTCTTTTCAATTTTTATTGATTCTTTTCTCACAATATAATACTATCTACTATTGAGTCTAAGGCTATATTCGAAAATAATAACTTTTTAGATAATTTTTAGTGTTTTAATTATTTTTCATATATTGTTTAGTAACATATCATTTGAATTAACTTTTATAGTCATAAAAAGATAATCCTTTTTTGAGACAGTTAAATGATAAATAATAGCTACAAAAATATTTAATTTTAACCTTAAAAGTATTTTCAACACTCACTTTCTTTTAATATGTTAGTTGAAAAAACTTACCTATATTCTGTGTATAAATCCACATGTATATCAAATCAATTAAAAACCGATTTTTAATTTGACTAAGGCCATATTTGTCTATTTATGGTGAAAAATGATAAAATAATAACTATATTTTAAAAATTATTTTTTATTGGGTTGGTGTATGGGTAATAGTGTTGGTCTTTTTGGCCAATTTGAATTGAATGTTGCCGTTGGCAGTTTCCTTGACTTGAAGCAACTCAGTCACCTACAACTTATAAGTAGGTTGGACTAGAATTTTGAAAATTTAGATCTAATTCAAACAAGTCTACACTCAATTTGAATTTTCCTTTTTGAAATTTATAACTTAATTAATAAAAGCTAAGAAAAATTTAACATAAACATCCGGTCTAATCAAAACTTTTAATAAGTGAAAAAAAAAACCCTTATGTACTCCAAATTCATGGTTTCTATTATTACTATAATACCCCAATTTACAAGTTTGAAATTAACTGCATGCTAATAGGGATTTTAGTACTCTTTAGTCCTAACAATGCCTGGGAAGGACGGTTCAAAGTCCTATACAACGCTTTCTCAAAAATTAAAAAAGAAGTCCTTCGGAGAAGAAATTTTTTTACTCAAAAATTAGAAAGTTACTAGAGGTATGAAACAAAGGAAGAAAGGATAATTGTGGAATTTTTAATTTATGGACCAAATTAATTACAATAGAGATTTTTTTAAAAAATTATTTTCACTTTTCTGTTTTTTTTTCTTAATGGTAAATGGTAAAAAATGCTATTATTTTTTTAAAAAATAAAGAATATAAGATCATATGCATGCCACTAAATATGGAAGAAAAACAGAAGGAAGAGTATAGAATATATGTATAGACTTGAAATTTCAATTAGACTTATGGGACTCTCTAGTGTCCTCATCTCTGAATAATTCAGAGCATTTTTTTCATTGTGGATCAATTTGAAATAATTACTAGTTACAATAGAAATCATATTAAAAAAATATTATTCTATTATAAATTTAAAATATTTAACTATAAATATTGAGAATCTTTTATTTTTTAATAAAAAGCTAAAAAATAAAATTTTATTCTTAAAAACTATAAACCTAATTATTATTAGTAGTAGTAGTATAAAGATGTCATTAGATTAAATAATTTAATAATTGAAGTTAAGTAGAGTTGAATTTTGATAATATATCTTCTAAAATATATATTTATGATGTATACAGAAAGCTAAAAAATAAAAAAATAAATTGAGGCAACCAACTCAACCAAATTGTGACATCAAATGTCGACTTCTTTGCAGCCCATAAGTCAGTCTTGACTTGAGGCTTGGCAATCATTGACCTTAAAACTTTGGTACTAGGCAATAGCTATCATTGACCAGTGACCACTGTTGGATTTATAATTTTCTATTTCATTAATTTGGGAAGTAAAATTAAATCCGGTTAAATTTAAAGTTACTCCAAAAAAGACGTGAATAAAAAACAATCTGCAATTGTAAATTGAATTTGAAGAGATTAACTTTTTTTTTTTTTTTTTTTTTTTTTTGTAAATTAAGGAATTAAAAAATAGGAAACTCCAAGAAAACGTAGAATTTAAAACTGCAAAACAAAAAAAAAATAATAGTAAGGGACGAACAAGACAAAGAGCACAACAAATTGGAGTTCTGTTGAAGGTCGAATCAGTTAGCTGTTTATCACTCACATCTTCTTCAATGTTTCCCAAATATTATGCAACAATATACCGTCACAAGATTTACAAGCATTTCTCTGTTCTTGAAATGGTTAACCCATCCAAAGTGAAGAAGGGAACATGCAGCTTAAAACAGAAAAGAAGAAAATGAAGGAAAAACATATATAATACATAGCAACCTCTTTTATTTCTTTTTTTCTTTCTTTCTCCTGTCAATGCCTTCGTGTCCGATTTGCATGAGCTCTTCTTCTACTATTCCTACTTTCTTTATTTAGTCGGGTGAAGATCTTGCAAAGAACATGATCGACTCGTTTGTAATACCATATCCTCCACCTTTTCCAAAATATAAGAGGTCCAATCGCAATTCCTAAGCCGAAAATAAAACCCAATTCTGCACTTATTACGAAACCCCTGCCACTAAGAATACTAGAATAATCCAAATCAGTATTCTCAGTTGGCGATGCATTGGTGTCTGAGCAATTGTCGGACAAAGGAGCACCACAC
Source organism: Jatropha podagrica (assembly GCA_947857235.1). Taxonomy (NCBI): domain Eukaryota; kingdom Viridiplantae; phylum Streptophyta; class Magnoliopsida; order Malpighiales; family Euphorbiaceae; genus Jatropha; species Jatropha podagrica. Next base: position 9,715 of record CANUEP010223219.1, read on the forward strand.
AATCCCACATTATCTGCAAAAGAAGCTTCTGAAAATGTTTGGAGCTGAGTACTTTGTGGGATTTTTCCAAATAACATGTTAAGTGAGAGGTTCAGAACTGAAAGGAAATTAAGGTTTGCAAGCTGCTCAGGAATGACTCCAGTAAGGTAGTTATCTGAAAGGTCTAAAGACTCAAGATGTGATATGTTCCCTAAAGATCGAGGGATTTGGCCTTCAAGAGCATTGCGCGACAAGTTGAGAATGTAGAGTGCATTCAGTTGCCCTAACTTTTCTGGTATTGGCCCTTCAAACCTGTTGTTTGAGAAATCAATGGATGTGAATATGTTTAGGATCTTCACCAGGTTCATTTCAAGGCCTTTGCTGGTAACTGTTATTGAATCTTGATAATAAAGATTATCAAGCCGTAGGACCTCGAATTTGAGGTGGTCAGCGGTTTCATTTCCATCTCCCATCATTGCCTTCCATTTAGTTAAGACATCATTTGGTAGTGGACCACTGAATTTGTTGGAGGCTATGTCAACAATCTGAAGCTTTGTCCATTTGACAGCTTTCTGTGGACAGTGTAGGCTCCCCTGAAATGCATTATTTCGCAGAACAAGCACTCGCAAACTGGAAATGTTTCTCAAAAGGCATGGGAAACCATCATTGATTTTATTACTTCCAAGGTCTAAGACCTCTAATATGGTGCAATTGATCAGAGATGGCGGTACCCTGCCCTCCAGTAGATTTCCACTCACATCTAGAGTTTTCAGTTTGCATTTTCTTGGGAAATTGTTAGGAATACTGCTATTGAACTTGTTTCTCCTTAAGTTCAGAACACCAAGGTTCTCACTCATCTCAATTAAACAAGTTGGGAGTTCACCATTTAAATCATTATTGGACAAGTCAAGAACTCGAAGACTGGTAGCATTGCATATCGACTTGGGAATAACACCAGTAAGGCCATTGTTTGAGAGGGAGAAAAAAATAGCCTCAGAGAGCGCATTACCTATATCCTCTGGAATAGCTGAATTAAAGTTATTGTTTGAGTAATCAACATATGTAACAGATGGTGGAGGAGTTGGAATCCTCCCTTTCAGCCGATTGCTATGTAGGTCCAGGACAATAAGCCTGGGAATAGAGTAAGGTTGTTCTAGACCATCCAAGTGATTATGTGAAAGATTCAGGTAGAGGAGAGACCCACTGCCAACGTTCCAAATCCATGTAGGTACTACCTCAGTAATTTGATTTTCTGACAAGTCTAACATGGTCAATTTTGATTGGTTGCGTAGATCAGGAAACTCATTCAGATTGCAAGAAGCTAGTTTTAATGTGTTGAGCTGGGGATATAAGGACAAGCTTGAACTGGCAGTAATTTCTACTGTCAAATTGTTGTATGATAGATCAAGCCTAGTGAGATTACTGAGCTTCTGAATCCCGTCTAGCTGTATAGTGCCATTGAACTTGTTGGATGAAAGTAAGAGAACATTGAGTCTTTTCAGGTCAAAGACACGACTGGGAATCAAACCTTCCAGTTTGTTGCTACTCAAATCCAGGGTATCCAATAAAGAGAGAGATCCATTTGAAAAATC
>CANUEP010223823.1:0-12393 GCA_947857235.1 Jatropha podagrica
GTACGTAGGCACGTTTGGGATCTAACCCCGAGCGACAAGTCGAAATCATCATAACATTTCATTCACCCTGCAAAGCATTCATCCATAGGTTAGTTAATCAGCATGACATAGTCTCGGGATCCATCTCGGGTTTGCACACCATCCCTTAACCATTGGGTAATTAATCTAGTAATTAGGTTAATTAAAATTTTAGTCATTTAGGGTTTTCCTAGTTTACCCTTAAATAATTAAACAAGGTGGCGACTCTCATACATCACGTGCATTTCTATCCTTTTGCATATGCATCGCATTATGCATACGCGCTTTCCAGGGGGTAGGGGTTCACAAATGGGAGGTTGGACATCCCAACAAACCAAACAGAGGCAATCAAACTTTAAGAACCATTCACACCATCTTTAGTGGTTCGGCAGGTGGTGATAGCAACTCAGCATGAAAGCAGAGAGCCAAGGAGATATACTCTATTATACCCCAACATAATCCTAGCCCAAGACCACCAATATCATTCTTTGAATTCGATTAAGAGCATGTTCGCATGCCACACAATGTTGCTCTGGTAATTGAGGGAGTCCTAGAATACTTTTTGGTGAAGAGAATCCTGGTGGATGGAGGTAGTGTAGTTAATATGATGATTATGGAAGTATTCAAAGCCCTCAAATTAAACCCAGCAAAGCTCAAGCCAGTCCGAACCCTTTTAGTTGGTTTAGCACACAAACTAGTGCAAGTGGCTGGAGCTGTAGATATAGATATGGAGCTTGGCAGTGAGAATGCTTCAAGGAGACTCAAGTTGGAATTCATGGTGGCGGACATCCATTTCCCATATAACACTATATTGGAATGAGCTAGAAGCGGTAACGTGCATCAAGCATTTAACCATGAAATTTTACTCAAATAAGGGTGAAGTAGTGGTTGTAAGGGGTGACCAAAAAGCAAGAGAAGCATATATAGTGGCCTTAAGGGACCTACCACTCAGCCTACCGGTCATGTGGATGCTAGAAGGAGAGCCAATTACCCAGTCTATGGAACACCCCCCCTTTCATATTCCTAAGTGCCAAGAGGACTTAGGTCTTGAACTGGTCGGCGAACTAATCAAATGGGAGGTCAAGAAGGGGAAACAAATAAGAATAGGAGCTGACCTGCTGAAGGAAGTATAGGATAACATGAAAGCAGCCTTGAAGGAACATGTCTAGAGTTTTACTTGGACTGTAGAAGATATAATAGGGATCAGTCCTAGTATCATATTCCATAAGCTCAGCATAGACCCCAGTTCTAAGCCCGTTAAGCAAAAGAAACGAAATCATGGCTCGAAAGACAATAGGCCATTGCAACAAAGATCGATAAACTTTTAAAAGCAAGTTTCATAAGGGAGGTACATTACCCAGAATAGTTAGAGAATGTTGTGCTCGTACCCAAATCCAATGGGTAGTGGAGACTGTGTGTTGATTTTACAGTCCTGAACAAAGCCTACCCAAAAGATCCCTATCCCTTGCCTTACATTGATCAGTTGGTTGACTCAACAGCGGGGTATGAGGTGTACATTTTTGTAGATGCGGCAGCAAGGTATCACCAAATATGCATAAACGATCTAGATGAAGAAAAAACCAGTTTCGTCACAAATCAAGGCATCTACTATTACCAGGTCATGCCTTTCGATTTAAAGAATGCAAGGGCGATGTATCAGAGATTAGTTAATAGCGTGTTTAAAGAGCAAATCAGGCGAATGGTAGAAGTGTATCTTGATGATATGATAGTGAAGAGTATCCGAGCTACTGATCATCCCCGAGACTTATGAGAAGCATTTTAGATCTTGAATAAGTTTAATATGAAGCTCAACCTAGGAAAGTGCACTTTTAGAGTGAAAGCAAGAAAGTTCATGGGTTTCATGATATCTTAGAGAGGAATAGAGGTGAATCCTGAAAAGATCAGGGCAATTTAGAAATGAGACCACCTGCCAACATCCATGAAGTTCAACAACTGAATGGTAGAATAACCGCCTTGGAAAGGTTCATTTCTTATTCAGCTAAGAGATGCTTGCGCTTCCACCAGACATTGAAACAGTTGAAAGGCTTCAAGTGGGATGGTCAATGCCAGCTCACCCTCGAACAAATTAAGGAGTTCCTATCCTCTGCCCCCCCTCTTGAGTAGACCTAAGAAAGATGAACCTTTGTACCTATACCTGGCGGCCACTGAAAACTTCCTCGCTTTCGTGCTACTCAGGGAAGAAGGGGGTGAACAGTGTCCTATCTACTATATGAGTAAAGTCCTTAGAGGAGCTGAATTGTGTTACCCATGTATGGAAAAACTGGCATTCGCCGTCCTTACATCAGTAAACTGCCTGCATCACACCATAGTGGTCCGCACAAATCGCCCGCTAAAAAAGGTGTTACATCAAGCTAAAACTTTAGGGAGATTAGTGGAATGGTCGATTAGGCTGGGGAGTTTGTCAATAAATACAAACCCCAGAAAGCAATGAAGGTGCAAGTATTAGCTGACTTTGTGGCTAAGTTCTCTGGTGAAGCCCAAACAAGCAGTCCACAATCTACAACACCGAACCCTGAGTGTGAAGTATAAAAACTTCATAAAGACGGGGCTTTAGGAAACCTAGGAGCAGCTGTAGGAGTCATATTATAAGGTCCAAGGAAGATAAAAGTGCAGTATGCAGTTCCCCTAGGTTTCCCCATAACAAACAATGGAGCAGGGTATGAAGGCTTGATAGTAGCACTCAAGCAAGCTCTTGAGGTACTCCCTCTAGCCCTTCACATCTTCTCATACTCACAACTGGTTGTAAGCCAAGCCATAAGTGCATTCACAACCAAGGAGCCAAACCTAGTTAAATACAACAGTTTAGCTACTTCCCTCCTGAACAAACTAAAAGCGGTGGGATGTCATTGGAAGTTGTTATAGATAGAGAGAGCGGACAATAGAGAGGCGAACCCCATAGCCAAAGCTGCCTCACGAGGAGAAACCTTATTAGAAGGAATCATGGTCAAACAATAAGATTTCTCAAGCTCTGATAAGTAGGAGATCCTGGTCACCCAAAATGAGGATAATTGGATGAGCCCAATCATAGATTTCCTGCAAAATGATGTTTGGCAAGAAGACAAACAGGAAGCTATTAAACTCTATCGAAGAGCGGGAAATTATGCACTAGACAATGGAGAACTGTATAGGAGATGGCAACTATGTTAGAAGACAGATACATGAAGGTGTATGGGGAGCCCATGAAGGCTCAGATGCAATGCTCAGAAAGATCCTACTGTCAGGGTATTACTGGCCTACCATGAAAAGTGACATTCGTCATTAAGTTCACCACTACAGGACATGTCAGAAATATGATAGGGTGCCTAGGCAACCCTCATCAGAGTTACAACAACTAGCCTCGTCTTGGCCATTCGCCCAGTGGGGGATAGACATCCTGGGACCCTTCCCCACTACAATAGCTTAGAGGAAATTGGTGGTTATCGCAATTAACCTTTTCTCTAAGTGGGTAGAAGCAAAAGCCCTTAGCACCATCACACCAGCTTGGGTCATCAGCTTTTTTAGAAGTAATGTGATCTTCAGGTATGGAGTGCCCCATAGAATAGTAATTGACAATGGGAAATAGTTTAACTCAGGAAACTTCAAATCCTTTTATGAAGAGTGGCACATCAGTCTGCATTTTACATCAGTAGCTCACCCACAGACCAATGGTCTGATTGAGGTTAACAATAGAACCATCCTATAAGGACCAAAGAAAATACTAGATGGAGAAATGGCGAATTGGGTAGATGAGCTAAACAGTGTATTATGGGCATATAGAACAACAACCAGGCAAGGAATGGGGCAAAGGCCATTCTCCTTTATATACAGGACAGAAGCTGTGATACTAGTGGAAATTGGCCTACCTAGCCGAAGAACTAGAGAATATGATGAGCTTGGGAGTAATGAAAGCCTAAAAGTCAGCTTGGACCTGGCAAAAGAACTTAGAGAAGAAGCTGCAACTCAAGCTGAAGCATATAAACAAAGGGTGAGAAAGTATTTCAACAGAAAAGTCAGAGCTAAATAATTCAGGGAAGGCAACATGGTTTGGCAAAAGGCAGAGATCACCAAATGCTCGGCAGGTGTCAAGAAGCTAGGATAGAACTGGGAAGGACCTTATGAGGTGTCGAAGCAGATAGGTCCAAGCACTTACAAACTGAGAAAGATCAAAGGAGCCAAACTACCCAGAACTTGGAATGCTGACAATCTCAAAAGAGCATATTGTAACTATTCATTTTATGATGTGTAAAAGTTTTCCTTACTTAGAAATAAATAAAATATAATAAGTCCTCAGGTGTTTTCACTTGATGTAGCATGCCCTTGAATAACAGCAAAGGACATGAAGCATCAAGTTTTTCCTAAAGGACCTTGCTTAAAATTTTTATGTCCATGTGCAACTACATGTTTGCTAGTGGCCTAAGCAGCCCGATTCTCCCTGTCCTAAGGGACACATTCTCTAGCGACCGAAGCATTCCAATTCTCCCTATCCTAAGGGACACGTCCCCCAATGGCCTAAGCGGTCCAATTCTCCCTGTACTAAGGGACACGTCCCCCAATGGCCTAAGCGGTCCAATTCTCCCTGTCCTAAAGGACACGTTCGCCAGTGGCCTAAGTTGCCCAGTTCTCCCTATCCCAAGGCACACGTTCACTAGTGGCCTAAGTGGTCGAGTTTTTTTCATCCTAAGGGTCAAGTCCGCCACACTTGCATCACTCTTTAGGGAAGCAACTCGGTTTTCAAATCGAACTAAACAAAGCCAATTTCATATATTGAACTAGCATGTTAAGGTACATAATTTTTGCTATTTGAACTCGACCGATATATTTCACAAGTTATTATTCACCAAGTTATTTTCAAGCTAAGCCCAAAACCCCTTAATAGCATTTTATGAATTGCCAACATAGATGAACTATTTTTAAATTATCATCCCTACTTTCCAGTAAATTTCTGGGCGATCACGTTTTTTCGGCCACCGTGCATGGTGGCTGCTGCGGTGGTCCAGTGACCGACCAGTGGGGATCGGGCGAGAGACTCAAGAGGCAGAAAGTTCTTCTCTTCATGCTGAATTCGAATCCGAACTCTAAATCCAAATCGGTATATTTAAGATTCAATTATTTAATTTCAGTGCAAAATTCAAATTGCGAATTTAACTTAATAATTGATTAAATTGGCTTGCCCAAAAATAGAATATTAAATAAATAAGAGCACAAATTGAATAGCCAATTTATTTATGAAATTGACCAATTTATGTAAACCGATAATTAAATGTAATATGATTTGGTTAACTGTGAAACTTAAAAATGAGACGGCTAAATTGATAAAGGGCAAATAAGAAATAAAATAACTATTGATTAGTTATGAAAATTTAAAAGGGAGAGAGAGAGCTAATTGGTGATGAGTAAATATGAGATAATATATGTACTGGTGATGTGATTGAGAAATTGTAGATGGTATAAACCTAGATTTTAGACAGTTAAATTATTGATGAATTAAACTAATAGAGTAAATATTGAATTTTAATAAATTGTGAGATAATGTATAACGGCGGAAGGGGAAATTGAATTGTTTTGCTTGATGGATGGGCTGTGTTGACTACATTGGATATATGAAGTTTAAATATGGGCAACTCAAATTACAAATAAAATGCTGCCAAACTATAGTAGAAAAGAGAAGGAAAAATCAATTTATAAAATAATTTAAATATGAACTAAAGGAATATAGTTTTCAAATCGACCAATAAAATTATGAAGGACTTAAATTAATTGAATTGATTTAGGATATAAATTGATTATATTTAATGAAATGGAAAAGTGATGTAATTGAAAATAAGAATGATAAGAATACAACACCAATGTAAAGATGAAACAAGGAACTGAAAATAAATTGTGCAATTTATTTATAGGTTGAGTTAAATCATAAAAGTGGTTAAAGAATCAATTAATAAAGAGGAAAAGCTAAGGAAGCTTTTCAAATCAGGTTAGTGCAATACTAACTTTCTATTTTAATTAAAGTTAAATATATTTTTAATTTCATAAATATTTTATAAAATGTTTTATTTCTTTAAATAAAGTATGAATACCATTTTATGGGTTTTAGAAAAAAAAAAAAGGAGATGAGATTTTATCTGAGATGATTTTCGAATGACTACTATGATTTGATTTGGAAATTCTATGTTTATGAAAAAGAGAATGTTGGCCACTTCTATCTCTTGTGTGAAAGGTGGCTTTATTTAAATATTTTGATGATGATTGGATATAAATTTCATTATTAATGATATGTGATTAATATTTTGTGTACCTATAAAAAAAATAAGGAAAGAACAAGTTTTATGTGAAATATTTTGAATAAGCAAAAAGTATAAGTTTTTTGCCTCTATTATACTTAGTGTGAATCTGTTGTATAAAATGATTTGTTCTGTAAGATGAGCATGCTCAACTTGAATGCTTCTCTGTTATGTTATTTGCTATGATTATATGCTAGGCTTATTAGGCCTTATGAATGAGTGGACGTGCTTATTATACTTTGGTGGCGCTTTCACAGGCCACATCTCTGTCTCTGGTGGCGCTTCCACAGGCCATATCTCTGTCTCTACTATCTCTGAAATCTTATCTTCTTCATTTTCTCCTAAGTGTATCTGAGCCCCGTATAAAAGAATTTATTTTTGAGAAAATTAAGATAATAAGTTCAGTTATATGATTTGGATTGTTTTATGTTTTTAAATTAAAGGAATATGTGGTATTAATAGTTAGTAGGTGTATATTATATTAATTTGAGGAATGAATTTTGAAATATTTTTAAATTTTCAGTTAAAGATAAATATTTAATACAATGATAAAAATGATTACAAATGTTTGTATATAAATGTCAATAATAAAGGAAATCCCTTCAAAATTTATGTTTCTAAAATTATTATTTGATTTAAGTTATAAATAGCACCAGTGAGTTCTATACTCAGCGCGATGAGTTTTCTCACGCGCAGGTTGAATATTATATAACTTGAGGTGATTCGATAATCCAGCATCAAAGGAGGAGGATGTTCTTCAGACATTTAAGTATATAGTAAGAATTTGACATGTAGTATAAATATTAATTATTGGGAGTGTAAATAGTGGGTTGGGAATTGAAATTTAATGTTAAACTTATTTGGGTTTTAATTGATAGACTATTTTATTATTCAAATTGAGTAATTAACTCTTATTATTAAATTTTCCATAAAGGAACTGATGATTTAAAATGAGACATTCTTTTGAAAATGTTGTTTATAGTTATATGAGAAGTAATTTTATTCTAAAGGAATTTATTCTTTTATTTGATATTGTCAGGGACTTATTTACATGAATTACATAAAGTTATTAAGTTAATTCAAAAGCCTTATCTGAAATTATTAAATCTTTCGCTAACATTTTAATGTGATTTAAAAAAAAATTTACCCTCTTTTCGAACAAATAATTTTCTTCTTTAATTATTATATTAAGTTATTAAGTAAATCAGTTTGTGTTTCTGGCATAGAATGTGATATTAACTATCTAGTCCTACAGGACCGGATATGGGGTGTTACATAAATGGTAGCACAACTCCAATTGGGATGGTAAAGCTCTTGGCCAAGCATGTCGCTGTAAGCCAAAAAAACATAAAAAATATGCTATGCATATGCCATGTATGCGTGGAATACATTTATTTGTGTTTATATATGTATGCAAAGGTTGGTGTGAGGCTTATTGTTGGTCGCAATCCAAAGGCATCATGAGGCAGGTGCGCTAGTGGAGGTGTCATGCACTGACATACGATGATTAAAGAGGCCGAAGAAATCAGCAGTGAGGACTCAAGGGAGTCTGGAGGTAGAAGGACACGTATTAGATGGAGTCTGAAGTTCCTTGAGTTGTTTGCTACAGTTTTCCCTTTCGCTTTTGTACTATAGGCTGAGCTTGGGGAAAATCCTTTTAAAAAGATAATCTTCTTTTCATGTCATGACTGAAATGGTTGCATTAGCACCTTTACAGTTGTTTATGACATTGTTTGAAGAATATCAAGACTGAATTGACGGCCCACTAAAGCTGAAGTGACAGCCAGCCATCATGTTGTCTTTTCATTCTTGTGCTATAAAGACCCACGACATATTCATTATGCTTCACAACTCTTCTTTTTTAGAAAAATTCTAAACTTCTCACTCTTTCACTTTCTATGGATCAATCCTTGGCACCTGCATTTGAAGCATTATTTCGAAGTTTTAGTTGCGATGATTGCGAGCTACTATCCCCTTTTGAACTCAAAGGCATGAGTTATTATCAAAACATTCGAATCCAACTCGGATTGATGCAATGGCTGATCAACAACTTTGATCCTTCGGACAATCTGTCTTGCCATAATGACTTTGAGATTTGTCCTCTGTTTGAAGAATTCAGCAATATTTTGGGCAAATAGCCAGAAGATGGAGAGATCCTAGCTTTGCCCCAGCTTAATATAGACCCTGCTTTGTGAGTCCCCGCGGCCCCGGCTTAATATAGACCCTGCCTCGCAAGTCCCCGCTGTTCTTTCCCTCTCGATTTATGAACTTTCTGCATATGAGTTTGGAGTCGATGTTGTGCCCCTGTGATCCTTTGTTGACTATGAACTATGCTAGCCCATTTTGGCCCTCACTTATCTGTTTGTGTTATCAGTCAATAATTGTTACTCAACGGTGCTGACGGATACGACAACCTTAAATTTGTGCCTATAATTTGAACAGATGGCCAGGCATTGTACGCCATTTCTTCTTATCATTGTTGAAACATTCACCTGGCTATAAGAACGTGTTTAGGATACCACTTTGGTGCTTGGTCCATTGGGAAGCCTACTTCTACTGCAAGTAGATGCATTTTTCTTTTATTATTTTTTTATACTCTCTAGCTTTTGTTTAAGCCGCTCTTACGGGTTTTTGACTTAGCGAGCTTCTTCCTTTTATGCTCTAACTTCTAATTAGGTCGCCCTTGTGGGTTTTCAATTTAACGAGCTTTTCTTTTATGCTCTAACTTTTTCTTAAGCTGCCCTTGCAAGTTTTCGATTTAAGGAGCTTTTTCTTTTTTCTTTTCTTTTTATCTCATTTTTACTTGTGCATTTATAGTTGTGGGCTTTCGAGAAGTTATAGGTGATGACTCCACCACCAAACCATTTAATACCCAATTATGGATTGTGAGTCCATGTCCGTCGTCAATGCCGGTTGGCTAGAGTGACCCTAGAAGATTAGACTATCATACTGTAAGATCTCACTATTGAAGGAATTAGCTGAACCTGTCCATGGTGGCATTTAGGACGTGTCACTGTCTCCTCTTATATCCCTTGTTCACCCCTATGTAGCTTGACCATGGTTGTGGCCTATTATCCCAGTCGTGTTGCACGATAGGCGGTTCGAAGGTGGCCTTGTCACCCGACAATTTCTGTCTCGTTTCATCTCCACCTGGCCTAATTGGATGATTGTACATATCTCTGAGGTGCTCAATACCACTTCTTCTGAATTGTATCGTTCTTGGCTGCAAGCTTATTCTAGAGTCGTGCAAATTCAGAGTTGGCTGTTTGTTGACTGCTAGATTTTTCTTAGAATTTGGCATGTAAATGCCCCTATTCTGTTTTCCAATGAAATGTACTAGACAAGTGCAGTTATGTGAATATATGCACTTATGAATGAATCATCTTATTACTTGAGATGCTTGATATATTTCTTACTATTCCACTTCATCAAGGTAAATTCACGATAGTTGCACATTAACACGAACTCAGCATGATATGCTTTAAATTTAATAAGAACACAAAAGGTGAATTTACTAATGGCTTGGCCATAACATTTTGAGTTACACATAGAATTCCTCCAGCCTATCCACACTGATCGGTTTAGTTGACTCATCGCCTTCCATGTCTGATAACTTCATTGTGATGCTTGAAAACATCTTCTTGATTAAGAATGAGTCCTAATTTGGGCTCAAATTTCCCCCTTGGGTCATGAGCGTTCAATCTTATCTATTGCGAAATCATATTTCCTAACTTCATCAGCTTCATCCTTGCTCTCTTATTGAATTGTTTGGTATTCTCACTCTTATAAAGTTGGTCCATGAATCAGGAATTAAGTCTTTGCCACTTAGGAATGCTTGCTAGCTTTTGATGATGCTTCTTCAACCCATTGGCATTCCAAAATTTTGGATTCCATCACCATGCGCAAGGATTGCACTTCTACTGTTGTTGGTATTATGGTTGTTTAAACCATGTATCAGTAAATAAGGGGTTGCTCCATTCACAGATTTGGCTATGGTGTACTAACTCTTGTAGCAATTTAATGGCTAAAATAGAAGGATTCTCAGCAACTTTCATCAAAATCTTTTCTTTCTTTTATTTTCTTTTCCTTTTTTCTTTTCTTTTTTCCTTTCCTTTTTCCTTATTTTCTTTTTTTTTTTAATATTTTGTTCAAATTTCTTTTGCCACCCCATTCTCTTATAGATGACTTAATACTGATTAATGGTGTTGAATTCCATATTTCAGTAATCACATTTTATCTTCTGATTAAGGCTGAACTATGTTATTTATAATCACCACAAGATGAGGGATCTCAAACCTGTAAAGGGAACTCAGTTGCCTACTTGTTGTTGACACTCTTCGAAGGATTTTGCCCCCATCGTAGGAGAAAAAATCATCTGTCTTGACTAATAGCTAAAAGAATCCTACTGCAGAATCTTCTTTGCTTGTACGAACACTTCAAACTTTTGTGCAAATGAAATTCAAAATTATCTCAGCTTCCTTCATCAATACACCTCCTGCCAACACATCATTTGACATTCTCCTGTATAGCTGCTTGTGCTAGACTTATGAACTATAATGTCAAGATTTGTAAGGCCCATTTGCCATCTCTAGTAGCTTATTCAAGATGTATTATTTTGGTCATTTATTACTGGATATTAAAGAACCGTAGTTGATCATCCACCATAAATGCTTTGTAGTTCTATAATCTGCACACATATCTGCCATGTCCATTTTCTTTGGGGACTCGAAATGAGGTTGGGTAGTTGATTGAAATGAAGAATAACTTATTCGAAATCCAGTGGCAATTTCTTCGCTACTTCTCCTCTAGCGTGCTTCGTTCTTTATCCTTTTTTGCCCTATTGCTTACTCCCCAAGATACCAAGGCATTGTACATTAGGCTGTGGACTCGTCTGTCCCTAGTATAACTACATGTAGAAGCTCTTATTTTGTCTGTGATTAGACTTTGAAACTTGATACTTAACTCTGGCGTTAGGCTGGGCCCATTAGCAAATTCCAAGGATTTCTTTTGTGTTTATATTAAAATTAAGCATGTACAATAAATTAATGCCAAATGTATGCATGTGTCTATCTACTTGATGAATAAAAATATCAGGAAAAACATCAAACAAGTAAGCAAAATCAAAGTTCATTACATTACACAACATTAACAGTTCATCATAAACAAATTCAGTAATAAAAACACATGTCGGCAAGGTCTTCTTCCTTAGAGCTTTCTTCAATATAAGCCCTCCTCTTCCCTGACCTGAGAACCCTGTCCCTTTTCCTGCTCCTTTTTCTGATTAAATTCAAAAAGCAACTCCTTAGGAGTCTTTGCAAGCTCGACCAAACATGGGTTCTTAAGCGATGGCATGCTTTGAAATTTAAGAAGTGTGTTAGTGTAATAGTCTATTTTTTAGTGTCTTTTGCAGTGTCAATAATAGTGAATTACTGGTTTGTGAATAGTACCATCGGTCCGGGACTTGGTATTATTTCGGTCCGAAAAAATTACTATGCATGTCTAATGTTTCAGTTAATATTTTTGGAGCATGTTTGCATGATTTAAGTGGGTAGAAAGTACTTCATGAATATTTTTAGAGAATTAAGGCATTTAATGAATAGTATTTTCTAGTGTAGTATGTTAAGGAATAATTGAGGAATTATTCTTGTGGAATTAATTTTATAAATTGGTGGAGTTAAATAATAATTAGAGGAGAATTATTTGATGAATATTTAGAGCCATTGGATGTAACACTCACTGGCCAATCCCGGAGAACCAGACGACGGACGCCACAATCGGTGCCGGAGCACCGTCTTATGTCACTTATTAAAGCTAGATCACAAATTAGGAGTGGTTAAATTTTCATAAGGAGGCAAGTAATTTACATTTTGTTTTGTGTTTTGTTTTTTTATTATATATAGAAATAATGTTAAAGAAATTCCTACGAAAATTTCGCAAGAGTTTCGACTAAAAATTAACTTGCCACACAAAGAAAATATACACACTTCCAATTTTCTCCAAACCCCCAAAACTCCAATTCAACACAACATACCACAAGCACTTCTAAATATCCATCAACATATGCTTAATATTCGAAACACATTCTTTTCAAAGAATC
>CANUEP010224000.1:0-23110 GCA_947857235.1 Jatropha podagrica
CGACTTGGGCGTGCCACTTAGCACGGCTTGGGCGTGCTAGAGGCTAAGTGCCTTGTATTATAAAGTTCTTTTCTGCGCCAAATTTCTGAAATTTTCTCTTAGATCAAGCGGATTAAAGATCGAGGAAGCTTTTGAACATAATTGTACTAACAGTGATTTAAAATCAAATTAAAGCAATAAAAACTTACTAAAATTCAAATAAAAACTATATTAAAACACTATAGAATTAACACCTATCATCATACATAGTATTTATTCAAAAATAGACAGCATAATCATAATATAGCATATTTCAGACGTGTAATATAAGTATTCACAGTCAACATGCCTAATTAAATCCAATAATCATGTATCACTAAATTAGACATACTTAATCATGAAATCACATATGTTCATAAGGCAGTATAATTATTTAGTTAATTTATTTATATATAAAAACTATATTTTTAATTAGGCCTTTAGCATATTTAGAAGAATCAAATAGTAGACAAAGAATTTCATAATAAACATACGGCTCGAAAAGCCCATATAATATCATACGACCCGTCAATCGAAATCAAATGGACATATCTAGAAAATGGGATTCGTTAGCCCTTATAAAAATTGGAGTTTGTTAGCTCCTATAAGACACTGCGTGTCACATATAGACAATACTGTGTTTCTTATGGCATGCCATACCTCTATACAACTATTGACTCAACCAAGTAGACCAAGGCTGATAAAATATTTATTTTAATTAATTCATTTTATAATTCATACATAACACTATTCATAAATAAAATATCCAATCTCAATATTACACCGAAATATTTTATTACAGAAAAAAAAAATATTCTCTTTCACAAATCCTCTGTATTCATAAAAATCATATTTTTCCATCTTAAACATTTCATCATAATTTCATATTCATAAATCATATATATATATATTAAGCACATAATCATACTTATTTTCTTATAGTTTATTATATTCACAAAGAATATTTTATTTCATAAAATATTCTATCATGGCACCCAAAGAATTTATATCATCCAATTAAAATTAAAATCATAGTATATTTCACATAATTCACTAATATGCACAAATTTCAAGACTATGGGACAATTTCCAAGGCATTAATATTAAATATGATATATCATCACCTAATTAATCCATAATTCAATTATTTCAAATATTCTCTTAACTTGGACTTAAGTGGATCAACTAATTATTTAATTGATCTAATAGGATTTTTAAATCCAATATTCTTTTAACTTCTAAGATTAATTTAATAATCTACTTAATTGATGTAGTAGCCATAAAATTCTATTATTTTTATTATTCCTATTATTTACTAATTAAGTACCTAATTAATCTAGATATCATCAATTAACTATCTAACCACTACTAACTAATTAATTTATTACTACTACTTAATTATCACTAATCCTACTTAATCAATCATCTTAATTAAGGATAAATTATAATTTAGTCCTCAAGGTCCTCATTAATTATAAATGGGTCCCACTTGAAATAAATAGACTAATGGTATATTAATTTATCCATAGTCCATAATTTAATCTTTTTTAAGGGTCCAATTTATAATTATAGTCCTTAATCAAGTCTTGAATAGTTCTTTAGTTCATAATTAATGCAAATTGCATTTGGATCCTTAGAAAATGTCTTAATAGTCCTTAAAATTTTCTTTGTCCAAAATCTCCACAAGCATAGATATTTCCCCTTGGTCCTTGAAACATGTCCAAATAAATGCATGGGTCATGAAAATATTATTTGGTACCCAAAATAAATTATGTCTCCAATAATTTTACTTAACAAGTCTAATAATTTATTAAGATTATCCTTTTTATTATCTTTAACCTCACACTATAATATTTACATGTCACATACATAAAATAGTATTTAAACATCATAAAAAAATAATACCATAAATTTAGCTAACCTTAAAAAAAACATTAACAATATTTAAATTTCACAAAAGCCCAATATTCATACATGTAAATTTAAGCATAAAATCACTAAAAACTATTACAGAGATTTTTTTTAAAACAAATATTATTAAATTCGATCAATATGAAAAGCATAAACTAAAATTTCATAAAAATTACGTATAGCATAAATGAGACATATTAAACATAGATCAACTCATTTAAAGCATAAAAACCAAGTTTTGAAACACAAAGATATAAAATCGCACCAAATAATTTTTAAAAATATCTAAAGATGAGAAATAACATAAATGTCTAAAATATTAGTCTTCTAACACCTCTTTTCCCTCATTCTTGGAGGTAGAACCTTCTAAGAAAAGAAAAATCTAAATAAATACTTAAACTTACTGAAAATAAAAATCTAAATTCATGAATAATATAAATAAATGTATGAGAACCTATTTCTAGCCTTAGTTTGAAAAATCACTAAGATTTTATATGAGAGAGAAAGAGGTAGAATAGGCTTTAGTGAGAGAAAGTTTACCAAATGGTGAAAATCCAGAATTTTGATGCAAGAATTCACTTCCTTAGCTTAGGTATTTAAATATTTTTGCTTGAACTTATTCAAAAATGGTGGCTTTTATGGTGTAGTGAAGAAAAATGGAGAAGAGAGGGAGAGAGTTTGGTTTGAGTGGCTAGAGTTTTGATAAAGAAGAAGATGGGTTGTTGCATGTTTGATTATTTAGATTTTAGATGACTTTTAGGTACTTTAGTAATTTCTCCAAATGAACGGTAGATATTAGATCTTAAAAACTCATCCAAAGGCTCATATTAATTCATTAATGGCAATTTGATAATTTGCCATTGTGTAGAGACAAGATTGACTTGGTCAAAAGTCTAATAGATAGAAAGTTAGGATTTATTTTAGGTTTCTCTCATCCTAAGGCTAGAATTTGATATTACACTAAGTCTAACTACATATAATAAAAACTTATCATGCTATAAAGTAATTTTCTATATAATTAAAATTATTAAAATAATTTATGGCACCATAAATCAACTATATAAGCATAAATCATAGTTAATAAATTAAATCTCTACATATGTAAAATTACTAAACTAACCCTATGACATTATTCACTGAAATTATAATTAAATCATAATAATTTATAATCACTCAACCACCACCGCCACCGCCACCATCAATCACACCACTATCACCACTCCATCACTACCACCATCATCACCACAACAACCACTTCTCTACCACCACCACCACTACCACCACCTCAAACACCATTCCACTACCACCACCATCACTACTACCATCTCAAACACTACTTAACCGCCACCATCACCGTCACCACCACCACCAACATGTCATTATTAATATAAAAAAATATATTAACTAAAAACTATTTATTATATTAAATTATTAAATATTACTTAGATTTATAAATTTATTTGAACTAAAAAATTTTATAGAAAAGGTAAGAAAAGGTAAGCAGAAAAAAGTGTAATTCAAATATGATCATTTAGCCAATTCAGTTAATTTGAGTAAAATTTTTAATCAAAATAAATTGATCAAAATTTTTTTTACTTAATCGAATTAATTTTTTACCAAACTTAATTGAACCATTTTGACTGAATTAATTTTGATTCTTAACTGAACCAAAGTTAAAGAAAATAAAATTTTAATTAACTAATCGAATTTAATTGAAATTTATGATCAATCAACTTTAATCGAAATAAAAATTAACCAAAATAAAAATTAACCGAAGTTATTATTTACTGTTTAATCAAAATAAAAATTGAAATTTTTTTTTAATTTTATTATCTACTTAATCAAAACAATGTAGTTTTGGGAGTCGATTAATTTGATTAATTTGACTAAATTAATTTTTAATCGATCACCAAAATTTTAATTTTCTCTAATCAAATTTTTAACCGAAGATCTATTCACCGAACTAAATTAGCTGAACTAATCAAATTAACCGAATTAACTGAACCGAATGCTTACTCCTAATGTAATATAACAAAATAAACGTTAATTAAGTCATTGTAAATTAACTTTTTTTCATATATTTTCATTGAATAAATTAAATTAAATTATTCTCATTCTTATAATAAAATATAATTTTTATTATGTGTTGTATATTAAACAGCAAAATATAATTTTTATTATGTGGTGGTGGTGGTGATGGTGACAGCAATGCAAAGTGATGATTGTGGTAGTGATCATGGTGGTAGAGCGCTAGCTATAACACCCTAATTTTCACAGAAAATATTATATTCTAAATGTTGTGTAAATTAAGTAAATAAATAATAAAGCAGTATTTTACAAAATAAGAAATCTATTTAAAATTTACTGAAATGCAAGAAAATAAGATTTGTAAGAAATATAGGAGATCCTAAAACTATTAGATGTGTAATAAAATAAATGCATGTATACGTATATCTTAATAAAAAAATTTAAGAATTGAAGGAATAAAATTCTAAATCAAATAAGTTTAAGTAATAAAAATATTAAATGATAAAAAAATGCATCTAGATTGCTACTTAATCCAAAGTGACTAAAGGAGATAAAAGGAAAATTTTATTCTTACAAGTGACAACTTAATATTTGCATAACACAATACATAATTCATCATTCTAAATTATAAAAATAAGTATACTGAAGAAGTAAACATCTTTTCTCTTGTTTATATTTCAGTTCAAACGTAGCTTTTCCATTTTATTTTCTTCTTTCTATTATTTGTTATAAGATAACAAATAATTCAATCTTTAATTAATGAAAGGGAGACAATGTATTAAAAAAGAGATTATATTTTCACTAATTCATACATTCATTTCAAAATTGATTTTCTCCCTTTCACATTTTCAAGTTAATTTCTTCATTTCACATTTTTCTTTCAATCAGTCTAACAATTGTTAGAAATCAATCATCATAAAATACCAAGTAATTGATCCTCTAAATTAAGAAAAGAAAAGACAAGTGTATTAGAGAAAATACCACATTTTCTTTTATTCACATCTTCATTTTCAAATTTAGTTTTTCCATTTCATTTATTTCTCTATAAATACCATACTTTCCTAAGATTATTTACAACAAAAATATTAGAAACATACAAGTGTTCTAAGGAGAGAATAAACCAACAAGTAATAGGACGGAAGAGAAAATATAAGGGAGCAAAGAAAGGTATAAAATTCAAAAATTCTATCTTAGATTTTAAATTATATTTTCTAAGTTTTAGTCTTTATTTTGATGAATTAAATTTTAAAATTTATTTTTATAATATATTAAGTAACCATTCAATATTTAGAAATCATTTTGAATAGAAAATAATTAAACATGTAAAAGTTAAAAAAATTTTATTTTTTCAAATTGTCTTAATAAGACTGCTTAAATTCAACAACTATGTTTTATTCAATTAAATTAATTTAAAAAATTATAAAATTTTACAAAAAGACAACATAAGATGGTAGTAAGGTTGTGTTACAAGGAAAAGTCTATACCGTTTAAACTAAGAGCTCTCACTCATTTATTTTGACCAAAATAAATAACATATAATATTTTCTGTGTATTGATAAACCTACTTCAACATAAATGGACCTGTAGTTATTTTTAGACCCAACACAATCATATGCATCCAATATGTGATGTTGATTTGCTGTGGAGGACAATGTAGTTACCAATTATTGATTTGGAAAAAATATTTAATATATTAATGATGAGTCATTATCACTAATTTATTTTTCTATAGCATTGGCAATTATGATTTGATTTTTTTTCTAAAACTTATTAGTTTTTCCTCCAAAACCATTCAAGGTTATGAGTGTCTTTTTCGATGCAATGATCCAGGATTATTATGGGCCATTTAACACTGCTCATGTGAAAATTCAACTAGCACTAACTAACAATTTTTTTTTTTGGAACACATTAAGTTTCTTGGATTTTTCTTCCGGGTTATGCTAAAACTATGTTAGTTTTAGATATTAGAATTCTGAGTTGTAGAACATCAAAAGTCGGGTAAAATTGTGCTTTCCCACTCCAGGGTCTTTTGCTCCCCTTCTCTTGCTCCTTGAACATGTTCTTTTTGTGAAAATAAAGTGATGATTCAAGGAGAAGAAGAGATAGAGAAATTGAGATTTTCAATTTGAAAGAAAAAGATAAAAGAGAGATAGGATAAATTAGCATTTTAATTAATTTTAATAATAAAAAATAGATTTTAATTAATTAAAATAATATGCTGGATATAAAATTATGAATTCATGCTATTTTCAATGTTTGAAGTCACTCTTTATGACTTCAGCATGGCCAGGTGTACAATAGTTAAAAAATTTAGAAGGTGGATTGCATAATTGGCCATTTGCGAAGTACATGGTACCATAGAGTCAAAATGAAAAAGTTCGAGGTGAAACTATATATTTGGGCATTTAAAATTTTCGAAAAATTGATTTGGTTTGGGCTAGATTTTGTACCGAAATCCTGTAAAGCCCTAGTATATATATCGTGCCGAAGAGAATAATGAAGGAGACCAGAAACAGGAAAAGAAAATGTCGGGCAGAGGAAAGAGAAAGGACGAGGATGGTGCGTCGGACGACAACTCTGAGGGCCACGCGCCTCCCAAGAAAACCTCCAAGACTGAGTCCACCGACGATTCAGATGACATTGTCGTTTGCGAGGTAGGCGTATGTTTACATCTATTTAGTTATGGAGTCTAGGTTTTATGTTTCGATTTATTTTATTTTATTTTTGTATTTTGTAGATATCGAAGAACAGAAGAGTGACAGTGAGGAACTGGCAGGGAAAGGTTTGGATAGATATTCGCGAGTTCTATAACAAAGATGGCAAGCAACTGCCCGGAAAGAAGGGTACCTCTCTCTCTCTCTCTCGCTTATTGTCAGTTTGGATCATGGTTGTACTCGTAATCTAGTTTATGCATATATTCAACACTCTGAGAATTTCTTTTTTCGTTTTTCTTCTTATTTGTAGTTTGGTGGATTAGCTTTTGATTTGTTGTTCTACAGTTTTTTAGTTCAACTTAAAAATTTGAAGTTTTTAATATAATGTCTATAAATTTATCATTCCCCAATAACACCTAGGGAACCAAGGATATTTCAATAATTCAAGTTTGATGCTTTGCTGATTAACTTGAGAAGGGCATATTTTTAGATATGGACTACTGAAATGTGCTTTTCTATCTTTGTAACAACATGAATCTTTTGTGTTAACCTAAATCTTTGAATTTTTAGTTCTCTGTGTTTACAATTGGGTTCTAATGGTGAAGTATATTAATGATTGAATGAAGCAATATCATTCATGTCCATTTTCTTTCCAACAAAAGAAGAAGCTTAGAGTGTGGGGGGAATGATTTGACAAAATGTATTTTAACAAGGTGATCATAACGTATTTTTGGGTGAAAAGTTGATTTTCATTGGTGAAGTTGTTGATGGAACTATTTTGGTTAGGGTTTTGGGTTGCTTGATGGAATACATCTAGGCCTTACTTTATATGCTAAATTCAAAGACAAATTATTGTAGCAACACAATCATTAGGAGCTCATGTTTAGTCTCCAACCTTATTATATATCGCTTCTCTCCCATCTTTAATTTAGGCTTAAGGGTTTAACTTTTATCTGAGGGAAGAGATTTCTTGAGGATGGCATAGAATAAAGGGTCAAGCATGATGCAGACAATCATATGCAGTTCTATAAAGATTTTCTTCTTTTTCTTTTTCCTACTTTTTTTGTGGGTGTAAATAATGTGGAAAATGAGAGCGTACATTGTCAACTGACAATTAAAAGAGTCATTTTTATTGGCTTATTTTGACCTAACACATTGGTTGTACTTCTCTTCCATTAGTCTTGGGGGAAGTTAAAATATGCTAAGGCTAAATCATTTTCTTAAGCGTATGAGAAATAGTCCTATCTTGTTAATTTTCAATGGTGAAGGCGGAAGGCCTGCATAATATTGCCACTGCAGCCTGCCTTATTGTAGATCCTTGTTCCTTGCTTTACATTGAAAAAGATACCTTCTTGAAGCCTTTTTGTAGTTGCTAAGCAATAAAGTTATTACGAAAGTAGACATGATCTTTTATTAACTTTATTTCTGTATAATTTGATGCAAGAAATTGAAACTTTTTCTGCAACTGTCCAACGTGTTCATAGTTGATGTTCCTCGCATTGGTTTAATAATCTCCCTGAAGTGATGTTTTGGAACCAAAGCTTCATATTCACTTGTGCTTTTCTTGCTTTGGATGCAAGAATTTATTTATGTTTTTCTTTTGTTATGGCCCTTCCACGTTTGGGTTCTTCCTAATTTCTTCCTTTTATCTTCTGTTCTTTTGTCCATATGCATTGACATGTTTGTATTTTGTTCCAGGAATATCATTAAGTGTGGATCAGGTATCTCTTCTTGAACTCAAAGTTCCATTGAGTGGTTATGAATGAAACGTTCTAAAACTGTTCATATTTTCTTCTTGTGTAGTGGAATGTACTTCGGGATCATGTAGAGGAAATTGACAAGGCACTCGCTGACTCTTAGAAGCTTAGGTGGACGTGTTGTGGGAGTGTAGGGTCTTCTTGTTTTGGTTGTAAGAAAGTGGAAAATGGTAGGCAGATGTCCTTTTTGTGCTTGCTTGCAGTTGATTGCCACATTTTGCATAGGTCCTGTAAGTGGTATGTCTGAATCCCCTTTGTTCAAATATGGGTGTAGTTATTGTCAGTAATTACTAATTACTCATTATTATCAACACTTAATCCACTGCAAGCATTATCCTTGTTAGAAAAGTATAGCTACCTCAAAATGAGGTTCCTCTCCAGTGTTTTAAGTATATTAATATTAGGGTGAGCCTATGCTCAGATTTGAAATTTTTAAATAAAATAAATCGAATTTAATTTGAAGAAATCAAACCAAACCAACTTAAAACACAAAACCGATCTGAACTGAGGTTCAGTTTGGTTTTTTGCTTTGGACTTAGCGTAATTATATTGTTTGTCTGAAGTAAAAGCCTAACCTTGATTTCTTGATTTGAAGCTTAAGTTTAGAAGAAATAGCTAAGTATCTGTGAATAAAACTAAAAGAAATATGAATGTTATATATTAAGTTATACACAAATTAATACATCGGCATTTTTAAAGAAATATAGAAATTTTATTATTTGAATAAAAAGAAATATACGGACTTCAATATGTAACAAAATAACACAAGATAATAAAAACATTCAAAAATCAGCAAATCATATTTATAATGTAAGGGGAAAAAAATAGAAAACATAAAAAAGACGCGCAATGCAAGAATATGAAACCTAAAGTGGAGTTAGGGCTACGGCTGTGTGTGTAAATTTAACTTGGCTGAAGTCGTATCCAAAAATTTTGAATCGGGCTTGACCGGAAGTAAGCATATTATGCATATGTATGCATAAAAGTTCAATAAGGTTGGATGAACTTTCAAGTTGAATGTTGCGAGGCTCAAGTTTGATCCAAGATGAATTTTTTTGAACTTTTTTTCCAGTTGAATTTGAATAGCTCGAGAGCTAGCTAAAGGTGTATTACATCCGTAACTATGCATACAAATGTCTCCTATCCTTATCTTTGGCATAGAGGGAGGATTTCAATTTAAGTCGAGAAGCATCGTAGGGCGAGAGATATGAAGACTAAGAGGGAGAGGGTTAGATAAAAGGTAAGGTAGGACCTGTCATCCGAGTGAGCTGCGGACATCAATTTCTGAAGAAAACCTGGGAAGAAAGCAGAACTGAAATTTCATAAAAGATAAAACTGAATTGAACCGAAAATTTTAAAAGCCTAGCCAATTTAATTAAATTTCATTGTTTCGATCTGATTTTCCAGCTTAAACCAAGCATTGGTCACCTGGTTATCAGGAAGGAAGAAACAAGTGCAAGTGGCTTGTTTTATTTTGATATAAAGCTTGGTATTTTGTAACTGGTTAATGAACGCCGGATAGCCTTTGGCTAATATTTTATTTTGGAAAAATAATAAATTCATTCTTGAAGTTTGATCAAATTAATTAAATCATCTATGCAGTTTGACAATATTAATTAATAGTCTCGATGTTTATTTCCGTCAAATCACTTGATCTTTTTGTTCATTTTCTCTAGATTTTCAGAAAAAATTAAAATATCCTAACATTTAAGAACAAAAAGACTAAACTAATCCTAATTATAATTGATTATTTGATATTCACCTAATGATTAACTTGAAATTGAGTACGCACACAGTAAAACAATCGACGAATTAGGGTGAGGAGAACAAAGTTTATAACAAGTTCAGGTACATTTACATTTACTGGCCAAAGGCATATAACAAAGTTACTGGCAGAAGCAAAAGGCATATAAAACAGTAAGTACCTGTAAAAAGAGTAGATTTTTGACATGCAAAGAACTTTGCAGAACTGGTTGCTTCGTGGTTGGATCAAAATTAGCTTGCAAAATCTTGTTTGGGGCAAACGTGAAGGCTCTTGTTTCTCGAAGCTTAATTTTCTCTTTTCAAATTGAAAAACCTGAGAAAAATGAAGAAAATTTTGCAGTTGGGTACGGGGAAAAGATGGAAGATGGTAAATAAGTACTATGGCGGGAAGATAAAATAATGAGGCAAAATGTTAGTTTAGTCTTTTTTTTTATGTTACAGTATTTAAGTCTTTCTTTTTCAAAAATTTTATTGAAAAAATATAGAGAAAATAGATGAAATGATCTTATAAAAGTAAATATAAAAAATCATTAATTAATATTACTTAACTGCGTGAATCACTTAGTTTAATCAAATTTTTAGACGAATTAATTATTTTTTTTTCTATTTTTAGGCAGGAAAAGAAGATCTTTCTTTTTAAAAGAAAAAAAATCTTAGTTGATATTTGATTGAATTAACAAACTTATTCCTTCATCATACATAATTGGTAAACTATAAACATGTAATAACATGCCCTGCCCCCCTCTACTATTTTGCTTTGGGATTCCCAATTGGGCTTTTCAATAGGCTGATTTACAGTTCAAAAAAATAAAAAACCCATTGAAGAACTTTACATGATAGTGTATACAGTAAAAATGGTCGATCACTTTCCATTGCTCCGCAGCTCATTCCGTCGAACAGATGAAACATGATTTACTTTCATGTGCAGGGATATATCCTTTATCTGAAGCACTTACCTAAGAAAGAGGGAAAAAAAAAAAAAAAGAACAAATATGAACATGTCAATTCATTGCATTTGAAATTTTATAACTAAGATGTGTAGACAACGCATGGAAGAAAAATTAAAGTGAATGGAAGACAATTTATTAATCATCATACCGGGTTTCTATAGAACTAGAGAGCAGGAATGCGGAGGGATCCAATGTCGATTACTCTAGGTAATATCTATGAAACACCATGACACACAGAGGTCAGTGAAACAAACACAAAGTTGCAGCAATTAGATCTCACATTGATTATAGAGGATTTTACCTCTCCCAGCCGGGCATTGATCTTAAGGGGAACAAAGTCATCAGCTCGTGTCACACCCACATTTACAATTGCTGTAGCAGCACCCGCCTCATGGGCAGCCCTGCAATGTTTGATTTCAGAATAGCATTGTCAGCCAAAAAGGTAGAGAGGCAAAAATAAAAAGAAAACCACATGTGTCAATCACTTCCTTGTACCATATTATTTGCTAAATAGTAGTAATGCGAGAAAAGGAAATAAAAAATGGGGCTTCTGCACCAGAATCTAGGCACTAAATGAACGTAGGAATATAACATAGTCTGTAAATGATTACATGACGTTATCTTATATTTTGTTACAGCTTATTAAACAAAGTCTTGATGTAATGAAATTTTAAGCTTTCATCAGAAACAACCTTCAAAAGAATGTGAAATGCTTTGGGGTTAAAAATGAGAATGAACTTAAATAAATGCGCCAGTTAGACAATGCAAGAGGCATATTCAGTTAATTCTATCTAGCAATCAAATTTAAAAATAATAAGAATAATAATCTTTTTTCAACTTTGCCAGCCTCATAGGATACTTGCCAAGATCCACCCATAATATTAAATGGACAGCGGGGTTTTTAATTTTTTAACTGAATTGGGTTCATGCTACATGTACTTCATATATATATATATATATATATAGATAGATAGATAGAGAGAGAGAGAGAGAGAGAGAGATGATATTACCAAAGCAAATTATATCAAACAGAAAAAATTAAACCTTGAGTAGTTTTAGAGCATCCCCTTCCCTTTTTTGATCAAAAGTAAGTATCCACTCAATGTCCATCAGGCATAAAATTCTGGCTATGGAGGTAAAGTTTTTAGAAAGAGTGAAATTATTAAGCTCACAGTCACAGTCCAACTTGTGGCTTTAAATAGAAAATCATTCTTTAATAGATTCATGAATAATGTGAGTTATCGGGAAATGATTCCCAATTCCACTTTTTGAAGTCAACCACAGTTAATCCAGATCGTTTTTACTCAGAGTGACAGATAATGTGAGATTGAGTCATTATTGGCTCTATTCTTTCCTATCCGAAACTTTTATGAGGGAAGGGAAAGGGAAAAATTTTCAAAAAAGAAAAATTTAAACTGGTAATTCCTTCTCACCCTGCCTTGAATTCAGCTAGGGCAAGTATTGTATTTTAAGGGGGTTGGTTTCAGGTTTTGGAGAAGCCACACTGCACCCCAACCCATGGCTGCCTAACACCTGACCCATGTCCATTCCCAAAGCCAAATATCATAAAAACCATTGTAATTAAAGGCGCAAGCCGCACTAAGGCGCAAAGGGCTACTGGAGCCTAGGCGAAGGCGCGCGCCTGAGTGAAGTGAGATGCAAAAAAAAAAGAATAAAATACATAAATCTAAAAAATATATTTTAAGATATCAATAAAAAAAAGTAAAAAACATGGAAAGAAACACACATAAATCAGAAAAAAATGGCAACATGACAAATTATATTTTAAGATATTAAAGTTAAGACAGAAAAGAGTATAATCAAAAAAATGAAAAAAGAAAAGAAATAGAAAGCAAATATAGGAAGAAAAATTGAAAGAGTTACATTTGAATGGAATGAGGCTAAAGGCTGGATTGCAAGATGTGAGTGCTAGATGAAGGAATGGAGGTTGGATCACAAAGCACGTCACTGGTTTTTGTGTTGCATTTTATTTCTTTTATATTTATTTATTAATTTTGTGTAAGTTGATGTTGGCTAGATAGCTTTATATTGAAAAAAAAAACCCTAGGTGACTTGTTTTGAAAAACAAAGAATAGAAATGCGCGCCTTTCTCGAGCCTTAGGCGCAAAAAGGGCGCACTCCTCTACCCAAAGGCGATAGCCTGAGTGAAGTTGACAGCCTCAGGACTGTTGAGGCGCAAGCCCTTGAGCCTTAAGTGAGGCGCGCCTTTAATAACTATGATAAAAATGTTATTCACCATTTGAATGGTGCAGCTAAAAGACTTCCTAATTCTTTCTATTCATGCACTGAAGAAGACACGTGGTCTTCTTTAAACAAAGTCATCTGGTACATAACCTAAAACTGAAAATTTGTTATCATTTTGTTTTAAAAGAAAAGCAAGCAATGTAGAAATACCTAACGAGTCGGTAAGCTGACATGGTCATTACGGATGATCCCAATACAAGGAATGCATCACAACTTTTTGCAGCTTCCATTGCTTTGTCTGCTCTATCCTTGGGGACATTATCACCAAAGAAAACAACCTTCAAGATTGTCAAGTGGAGTACCAACATTAGAAAATTTGCTTAATTTTTCATTTCTGTGGCAGTAAATAGGAAAATAAATGAACACGTTTGCTAGGAAAAAAAAAAATTATTTTAACACACAGTCAACATGCGTATGTCCTCAATATTTGTTCCTTATCCACTACCAAGTTCATTCTACCTTTAGAATTGACAAGTACATTACAGGAAAACCTATAATTCATAACAGCTGGACAAGCCTATTTATACAGGTGACCAAGTACCATAACTCGTTACTCAAATAATTCAACTTGAATCTATAACAGAATTAATCTGTACACCACCGTAAACAGTCCAATCTATGTTCCTAATGTTTAATCCAAACCCATATGATATCAAAAGCTGGACAATTTCCCAAGAAAAAGAAAGGCATGGAAACTATATTGATGAAAAGCAATAAACCTAACCTTCTGGTTGCATAAGCACACAAACATTAATACAAAGGGACAGATCATAGGATGTCATACACAATCCTAAAGCAATGAAGAAGTAAATATAAAAATTTCTATCAAAGCCAGATTAAGGCTGTGTCCCAGAACTGATATTTATTTAGTTCATACACCTACTCCTTGATGAGGCCATATACATTTATCCCTTATAAGAATCATATTTATAAATCTCATAACTGTGTGTATAAAGTTGCTAGATATGTGCAGATCACCCTGTGAACCAGTTAAAAAAAAAAAAAAATTGAAAACAAAAATGTGGGCTATCATTTATGCATCTCTTTATATCATCATCATCAGGTAATAGCAAGAGGAGGCAGTGATTGCATTGGAATCCAGAAACTAAAAGCATCCAGATGTATACCATACTGAAACCTCTAATTTATGAAACGAAATCATTACATCAGGTTTGAGCACTCCGTTGCATTTTTGGCATGTTGGTATGTGGAGATCTTCTTCCCAGAATTTCTCATCAATCTCAATATCACCATCAGGCCTTTGCTTCATGCCAAAACTTTTGTCTGACCCAGGACTACCATAATCCAAACTTTCAATTGCTGTTGCCCACTGCAGTAAAAGGAACTCATTGGTAGCTTTTGGCCAACACAATTACAATAGTAGCAGCTCAGATCAAAATATGATTTCGAAGAAAGCTATAAACGGAATGATGAACCATCTGAGATTAAAAGGATGAACACAAATAAAGCAAAATGTTATTCTGTGCAAGGGCACTACCAGCTCACAAGGCACACAAGCCACAAAACAAGATTTGACTCGATAATTATTTATCCATATATCTTTCAAACAAAAAAGATTTGATTATCAATAATAAACTTCATCCTAAGGCATGCGGAGACATGCATTTCTAACTTTTAAAACCTTTTTAAACTAATAGTGATTATAGCACAAAAGAGCTCAAGCTCCTATAACTGATCTAAAAGTTGGCTTACTGGATTTGAAGCAACGCCATGGTTGACTCCAAAAAGATTACAATTGTAGTTGGAAAGATCCCAACCAGTATTTTATAGCCTCTTTGACCTTCATTTCAATACAACACTGTATAGAAAAATTCAATAGTTAGCATTCGAATGTCTCCCTATCATTTTCAGATATTCTCCGAGAAACACAATCTTTCCTATCCCTTGTTCTTTGAAACAGGTCTTGAAAATACGTTATGCTAAATTCTCAATCCTAACTCTTCATTGCAGTTAGTAAGCATCATCAGAATGAGAATGTAATGAATGAAGGGGGGTTATTGACCAAAGAGTTTCATGGTATAGCCGAAAATGCTAGTTTAACTCAAGTGCCAAGCCCCAAAGGAGAAAAATAAAAGGTGTACACCTAAGCAAAGTAATATACCCTTTTTCTAGCATAGGATGTATTGCAAAATGGAAAGGTTTGCACAAAACCAACCTTCGGATTAAGGTCCTTCAGCTGGTCTTGAAATAAATACCGACAGAAGGAAAACCCACAGTCTAGACAAATGACAGAATACACAGTCCCATGTAATTCGAGTGGGCTGCTCCCAGCACGATGATGTAGTCTGAAACAGGATATTGATAGATTACTCCCATTAAACTTACACAATTGTGCCCTTGGTACTCAAAGATGAAGGACCAGCTATATAAAGCTATTTTACCTATCCACATTTTGGGTAACAATAAAGTTGATTCGACCAGCTTTCTCCAGTGATGCTAAAGCAAAATGAGCTGCACCAGGCTGTGCAGCGGTAAACCGTTTCCATCCAGCATAGCTCCTAGTCCAATACCGCCTGCGGGCTCGACTTGAACGGAGAAACTCCTATTCATGGAGCATTACAAAAAGAAAGGAACAGGTTAAAAACTAAACTTGATTTGCTTTTTCAGAGAAAAATAGAAAAAGGATTCAACAACTAGACTATAGTTCAGACCAATTTGTCAAAAAGAATAAAAAAAATAAAAAATAAAAAGGCCTAGCGGCAAAAGAAAAAAGAGCCCAAGCCTTTTTAAAAAAATTTCAATCATACCAAACCTTCCAAAATAAATTATTTGCTCCTAACGTTTAAAGATTCATTGCAATTGTATCCATTTGATCATAATTTGATATTGAACTGCTACACCTATCACTTTTTCCAATCACTCATCTCTGAACTCAATTCTAGCATAGCTCTTCATCAATCTCTCCTCAATTGCAAAAAATGACGGTACTTTTGCAATGAATCTTTAAAGGTTACATAAAACAGTCTATTTGGAAGGTTTGAGTACAACTGCAATTCTCAAGAATGTTTTGGTTTGCAGAAAGAAGTGATACACTGAAATTTCTCTTTACAACTGAAATTCCTTTTTCAGCCTACTTGCATTCAATTGCACATAGAAACAAGTAATGCATCGTCCATCTACTTCCTCATGCTTTTTGTTGGGTTAACTGAAAGAACTAGCTAAAAGACAAAGAGAGCCTGTTCATCAGAAATTTGTTTCACACAACCCTTAACCAAGGAAAGAATTTTGATACAATGTTTAAGTAAATTATTAATTACAAAACAACTAAATTGTAAATTTTTAAAAGGAAAACCAAGTAATTTATCCAAAATAGTAAAACAAGGCTAACATTGCTTCTCAAATCGAAAAAGAAATGAAATGATGTTATATCATTGATTCTGACCAGTCCATAAGTTGAAACCAAAGCAATTAAACTGGTCTATTATGATAATAACGTCAAGCAATGCACATCCTCTATCCACGGTGTTATCTAAAACAAAACCGGTTTAGGATTACGTTATGTTCATTTGAGTATATAGTGATGAATTATCTATGACAACTGCTACGACAAATAAGAAAATCAAAGCAAGTCATTAAAAAGAGGCAGGAAGTTCTTAGCATTTTATTTTGGTTTTAAATAGATGATATCCAACCATTTGTTCAGTTCTAAAGCAATATTAATTAAATTCACAGAGAAGTTAAGTTCTGTTTTCCATATAAAATACTATTTATTTGAACTTCAAAAGCAACCTCGCATTTTGTTTAGTGCTCTACTTTCAACCCTCTAGTTTTATCCACTCTTTCTACACAAATGTCACACAACTTAACCCCTTCTAAATGTTGAATAATGCCAAAAGAGTTAGATAACACACACATGCCTTCAAATCACCTGATGGGTAATTGGTTTGAAACCAGAACTGTAAGCTCCATTCGGGCTGCAAAAAAAGAACGTGATATATTTAGTGTTCTGTTGTTCAAGTATCAGTTTAACTCAGCAGATATAAATCCAACAAAAATACTTCTAGAAAATAATCAGCTACTGATATATTGACTCTGCAGAAATATGAAACTTCAATATATATAATCTCTCTCATTTTTTTTTTTTATTTGAAATGATTAAAACTTCAATTTTAACACTACAGCAAAGAGAGCGAAAAGAACACAAAGAAAAAGGAAAATTTTGACTTGTATGAGGCAGCAACATAAAGAGATAGAAGAGGGAAGTGAAAATAAATTTTAAATGAGGACCAAGCATACAACCAAGAAAAACAATCCACAGTTACAACCATATATGATAAAATTACAGATTACTAGAAAATTATAGGCACGAGCTGAGAAGCAAGAAAATAAATTCAATTTGAACAATCACAAAATGCCACTTCAGATTATTGGATCAAAAGAACTTGTTAAAAACTAGGTCAGAAAACTAGAACCTTCTGTAATCAGGAATTCCACACTCTGTACTGATTCCAGCTCCAGTCAATACCATGAGGTTAGAGCTGCAGTCATCATCACAAAAACATAAAACCAATATAACAGAAACCAGAAGAGAAGAAAATTAACATTTTAATAGAAACATATGTTTACCTTCGATCGAAAAATTGATACAAAAGATTGATATCTGTAATGGTAGGAGGCTCCGAATGAGGAACTGTCTTCTTCTTTTTGTTCAAATTACTTGAACTTGAAAGCACATTTTCTTTTCCATACCCAGGAACAGAAACCCGACATGACGTTTGTACAGACTTCACAGATCTGAGCCTTCTCCCCCTGCTAGGAGATAGAACAAAATCTTCAATGGAAGAATGAAATTTGCCTCTTATGAAATTACCCAGAAACTTGGTTGGACTTGTAAATGTCTGCAGAGTTAATTTCATATCGAAGAGCGTAAAAATCAAAACGCAAGATACACATACGTATATTTTTGGAGGGAGGAGATAAGAACACTTACAGTTACAGAGAAGGGTAAATGGAGAGGCATGGTGGGAGCTCGCCTGATTTTGGGCGGAGAGATACTACAACGAACTTCGGGAGCCGTTGGGCTCAGCATTAGAAGAAGCAGCACCGATCAGACAGAGCAGTTGGCTGTTACAGTTGTTCCACGTTTCTGTCTTCTTTGCCGTCCATAACTGTTACCTAGAAAATTTAACCTCTATTTCCATATTACACTCTGTTTGGATGGGGTGATTGAAGGGTAATTAATAGATGGGTAAGGGGGGTGGGGAGAGCAGGAGAGTTATATAATAAAATAATATTCATATTTGAAAAAGAGTAAATTAGGATACATAAAAGTAGAAAATTTTTATTTTTTTTATTTGAAAAGAAAGAGAGAGCTAAATAATTAAAAGTAGCATAAAAATAAATAGTTATCTCTTTTTCTTTTGTCTACATCTCAAATTGGAATATAGTAAAATTTGAAATTTAAAAGGTAAATGAAAATAAGATTTATGTTATCATCCTTCCTTAACTTACCTCTTTTCAAATGAAAATAAATATTTTATATACCTCTCATTTCCTTTTATATATCCATCTTTCACCTCCAATGAAACAGTTAGAGTGTTAATATATTTGTATAATTTCTTTTACACTTATATATATATATAAAAGAAGCATCTTTTCCATATAAAGTGATAAGTGGAATTATTATGTATTGCTATATATGATAAGAAAAGTTATAGTGCCATGTAAGATTAAAAAAAATTAATTTGTCAGATAGGATTTCAAAATGCTTTAATTTATAGATAAATGCAAAATATAAATGCTAAGATATAATAATTAATATTATAATAAGAAATAATAATCATTTAACTTAATAAAAAATTAAACAAATAATTAGTAAAAATAATCATTTCAAAATCATAAATTTTTATTTGACTATATAAATAAATAAAATCAAATAGAAAATTTTATTTTGTAACATTACTATTATATATATATATATATATTTCAAAAATAGTTTATTATCATAATTACAATTTATAAAATTTTTTACTATATTTATTAAATTAAATTTAAACATTGCAGATTCTAAAATTATTTATCTACGAATCAATTTAATAAAAATTGGGATGTAAAAATTTAAATTAAATATTAAAAATCAATATTTATTAAATTAGCTATGCATAGTACAACTATATAGCCATACAACCAAATGGGGTTGCATCATTTAATTTTCTATTAGTTGTTATTAATTTACATAATTAATTATCACAATCAATATATAAGAGAGAGAATATTGATTATACCATATTTTAATTTTTATTACAGGCTTGATTTATGGACTTATATTTTATTTAGGCTTAAAATTAATTCATTGGGTTTTTATATATTGAAGGCCTATAATTAATTAATTTTTAACAAAAGGAGATTGGTTGAAAAGGAAGTTGCTTGTGCAATTATCTAGGTAAGTTGAAAAGTCGTGCGCATAAAAGAGATAACTGTCAAGTGCCTATAAAAGCAAGTTCAAATACAGGATAAAAACAATCAAATATGAAAAATCAAACTCAAGATCAAGCTCAATTTGTCAAACAAATAGCAATTTCAATTTCATTTATGTTCATTATAATTTATTTTTTCCTTTTATAATTCGATCATTATTAATAAAATATTTTAATTTTGAAGCAATTTTTATTTCCTGTGTGATATTTTCTAGAATTTTTAGTTTCTACACTATCTATTAATTTCTAATAGTTGGTGAAGTGATTATCATAGAGCCAAAACTTGTAGTCTTTTGATTAAGACGTTCAGATGGTGCAATTTATCCTGTAGTTGGTAAACTTTAATATCTAGTATGCTCAAACTACTAGTCAGCAGTAATTGTTTTACGGTGTGAATAATTATTTGCATGCTTGGTCGGACATGTTGTTCCAACTTTCATTATTTCTATTTTTTGAACTATTGTCTTCGAGGTTCACAAATGCCTCGAAAAACATAGTCTAGATAGGAAATTGTTGGGTCACAGGACTCAAATGAAAGACTTGTTGCAGGTCTTGGAAACTTTGTTTCACAAAACATGGAACATGCTGAAGGAGGATATAATCCTCTTGAAGAAGAAGAGAATCCGATTCCCAATCCTAATCCCAAACCCACAGAAATTGAACGTCCCTTGGTTGCTAAACAAAACTAGGAGCATGGTAAGTTGGTTCTTGTATCTGTACCTTTTTTTTTTATGCTAATTCACTCTCTATTGTTGAAGTCTTGAAGAAAGGCCTAGAGAAGCAGATAGAGACTCTCTTGGAAATGATGAAATTGATGTTTGAGGAGTTTTCTTGTAACAGCCACCGCCCAATCCCGGAGAACTAGACGGCGGATACCACATTCGGTACCGAAGCACCATCTTATATCACTTACTAACTCTAGATCATATATTAGAAATGGTTAGA
The DNA here is from genome assembly GCA_947857235.1 of Jatropha podagrica. Taxonomy (NCBI): domain Eukaryota; kingdom Viridiplantae; phylum Streptophyta; class Magnoliopsida; order Malpighiales; family Euphorbiaceae; genus Jatropha; species Jatropha podagrica. The sequence goes on from CANUEP010224000.1 coordinate 20,730, forward strand.
TTTTCATAAGGAGGCAAGTAATTAAAAATTTAAAAATAAAATTTAAAGAAATTCCTGTGAAAATTTTGCAAGAGTTCTCCCTAAAAAAATTAATTTGCCACACAAAAAAAATATAAACACTTCCAATATAATTCCTCCAAATCCCAAAACTCCAATTCAACACAATATGTCGCAGGCACTTCTAAAAATATAAGATCAAATCCTCTTATCAAATTTTTATCCATTCAAGAAATAAATATATATCATCATACATTCACCATTCATATAATTAAATAATAGTACTTAAATATTCACAAATCTCATTATTTACATTCTCGATATTTACAACTCTAATACTTCTCACAAAAATATTATACATGCCATAATTTACATAAATATACATATCCTATCAAAAGCTACACTCCTACTCTGATGCTGTCTCTATAGTCTTCGCGTAGCATCCACAGCTCATAACCTGCGCGTGATAAAAATCAACACACTGAGTGGAAGACTCAGTGGTGCTAAATAATTATAAATTAAAATAACTAGGAAAATACCAAATAACAAATTCAAATATGTTTCAAATACTCAATTTCAAATATATAGATTAAACACCGAAAACGTACTAGTTAAATCCGAATATTTTAAAAAAACAATAAAGAAATTCACACCTTAAAAATTTATACCAAACTCAAAATAAATAAAAAAACAACACAAATACATTTATATAATTTCGATTCTTTTTTTATGAAATAAAATTTCACCTTTTTTTTTATTAAGGCTCACACCTATACCGAATGAATGTAAACAGATTCGATCGTGGCCTATGAAAGCACCACCCACTAATCACACAATCGTAGCCTATGGAAGTGCCACCGTGGCCCATGGAAGCACCAATCACACAATCGTGGCCTATAAAAGCACCACCGTGGCCTGTGCACGCACTATCACAAATAATAAGCGTGTCCGCCTATTTATAAGGACTGATAACCTTAGTATATGATCATAACTCCACCAAATAGAATGGGCTGATAACCCGAGCATGCTCACATATCGTAATACATCTCATCATACCACATTTCAGTCATGTATAGTAGAGTCCAAAATGAATGCATTCTTCCACAAATAGTCTCATTTCTCATTTCACCGTTCCTTTTCAAAAACATTCTACAATTAACACTTATTATTTCAAAATCACTTAATTTACAACTTATGAAAATTATCATATTCTCTATTTTTTTATACTTAATAAAATAAATTCAAATGGACATATTCAAAATAAAGATACTAAATATAGTATAAAAGCACTTAAATCAAGAAATTTTCAGCATTTTCATAAACCCGAACTTTGCTATGTTCTCAGGGTATAACTAAAGTTCTAGGACATCAAATTGAGTGAAACTTAATTCATTAGAAAGATAAGATAAAATAATACAAATATCATGAGGGGACCACAGTTCAGATCATTTTCTAAGAGGGTGAAAGAACCAAGAAAACAGACCAACAATCCAAACACAATTTAGCACAACCAGTTTTGGCTTAAAAATCATAAGTTCAGTTATAGTTATTCAAATTAGACACAAGAGGATGATTTAGAAAGATAAAAAGTAGAACTATAACTTTTATGAAGAACATAAGATATTATCTAACCATTTTAGTGGCCAAAAGGGACAATCAATTTGGATTTACAAGTGAGACACTATAACAGAACCATTTTCGGTATTTAGATCATAAGTTGAGCTACAAGTATTGGAATTGAACATAAGAGGATGTTCTGGAAAGTTGAGAAATAGAGCTACAACTTTCATGAAGAAGTCAGAAACGGATGAAAATTATAAAAGGTTGAAAATGACTTCCAGTCCCACCTAAGTACACCTCTAACATCAAAATTCATCAATTTAACCAAAACATACAAAGTTATCAAAATTTCTTCAAAAACCTAAAATTGAAAACTTAAGAAAATGAAAGGGGAATGAAAATATTATTGCACTAACCTCTTGTTCAAGCTTAAACAAGCTTAGAACCTCTACTCTTTAGCCTTCCCCTTGCCTTTGGAGGATGGTTCTCCAACCTCTTCAAGTAGGAAAAATTCTGATTAAACTCAAAATTAACATTAAAAAAGAAAGGAGCATGGCTTAATGCACTAATTCTATGTCTAATCCTAGAATTCTACTTAATAAATCACAAAACCCAAAAATCATAACTTACCTCTTCAATGGCAACTTCAATTCTCTAGTTTAGGAACTCCAAAGTTTAACTCCTACTACTTAATTCTTATGGTTTAATCACAATTCTATGATTTAATTAGGTTATTTAGTGGTAATTTGTGGTAAGAAAATGAAAGAAATGGAGGAGAAAGAAGGAATGAAAATGACATGGGAGATGATGGAGAAGAAGAAAGA
>CANUEP010224069.1:0-14840 GCA_947857235.1 Jatropha podagrica
GTATATGTATATATATATATATACATATATATACACATATACATATACATATACATATATATATATACATATATATACATATACATATATATATATATATACATATATATATGTATACATATATATATATATACATATATATATATATATATACATATATATATATGTATACATATATATATGTATATATATATATATATATATATATATATATATTGAATATGTCTAATTGAATGTATTAAATATGAATAAAAAGGAGAACGTGATAATTTTGGTAAGTTGTAAGTTAAGTGATTTTAAAATAATGAGTATTTAAGTGATAAAATGTTTTGAGTAAAGAATTGTGAATCATTAACAAGATCATTTGTGAAAGAAAGATTGATTTTTGGGCTCTACTATACATGATTAAAATATAGTAAAATGAGATTGATATAGATATATGAGCATGCTCGGGTTACCAGCCCATTCTGTTATATAAAAGCTATGATCATATGCTAGGATTATCAGCTCTTATAAATAGTCAAACGCGCTTATTATTTGTGGTAGTGCTTGCACAGGCCACGGTTATGTGATATGTGGTAGCGGTTTACGGGCCACGATTAAATATATCTGGTAATATTTCTTTTTTGTATGTATACGAGCCCTAACTAAGAATGAAATTTTATTTTATTATGAGGAAATCAGTGATATATTATATTTGTGATATTTACTTATTTTTATTAGAATATGGAATGCTCTTAAAGATGAACTTCGTGTTGGTTTACAAAATATTTGATTGAATCGGCACGCTTTCAATGTTTAATAAATATATACTTCTATTTGATTATTGAAAACATTTTTTAGATTTACTATTTGGCCATTTGTATTATTTTTAATTATTGATTATTTAGCATCACTGAGTCTTCCACTCAGTGCGTTGATTTTTATCACGCGCAGGTTGTGAGCTGTGGGTGCTACGCGAAGACCGGAGAGGTAGCATCAGAGTAGAAGTATTTATTTTGGATAGGATATGTTTATCATGTGAATAATGGCATGTATGAATTTATTATAACAAATTTTGAGCTTTTAAATATTGTAATTATAATTAATGAAATCGGTGGCAAATTAAGTATTATTATTTAATTTCATGAATGGTGTATAAATGATAGTATATATTTTCTTGAATGGTTAATTATATAATAAGATAATTTGACCTTATATTTTTAGAAGTGTTGTGCGACTTGGTAAAATAATTTGGAGTTGAGGTTTGGAGGATTGAATATTGGAAGTGCTTTGTTTTCTTTGTGTGGCAAGTAGATTTTTAGGAGAAACTCTTGCGAATTTTTCTAGGAATTTCCCTAAATTTTTATTTATCTAAAAAAAAAATTTTTTATTAAAATATTACTTGCCTCCTTATGGAAACTTAGCCACTTCTAATGTATATTTTGGGCTCATCAGGTATAATAAGTTGGTGCTTCAGCATCGAATGTGGCATCTGTCGTCTGGTCCTCCAGGATTGGGCGGCGAGTGTTATAGGAAGATTGAAAAAAGCTAGCCCAAGTATAGAACTCATGCTATCTAAAGGCAAAGCACAAGGTTCATCATCACAAATCACATCATTGAAGCCCAACTGCAATAAGAAATTCACAAAATAAAGTTCAAAATATTAGAATAAAAAAAAGGGGTAAAAAAAAGACTTGAAAATAAAAAAAGCTTACCGGGTCATCAGCATCATAAAATTATTGTGTTGATGAAGCTTGTTACAGCCTATCTCTATTCTGGAGTGGAAATGGGATAGGATTAGCATGGATTTCGTGGTTGGTTTGCCTACTACACCTAGGAAGAAAGATGCTATTTGGGTTATAGTCAATAGATTAACTAAGTCAGCTCATTTTCTTCCTGTTAGGACTGACTACACCTTGGAGCAGTACGCGGAGCTCTACATTGATGAGATTGTAAGACTGCATGGAGTTCCTTCCTCTATTATTTCTGATAGAGATCCAAGGTATACTTCGAGATTCTGGAAGAAGTTACATGAGGCTCTAGGTACTAGATTGCATTTCAGCATAGCCTTCCATCCGTAGACAGATGGTCAGTCAGAGCGGGTGATTCAGATACTTGAGGATATGTTGAGGGCTTATGTGATTGAGTTTGAGGGCAGTTGGGAGAAGTATATTTGGCTAGCTGACTTTGCCTATAATAACAGTTATCAGTCAAGTATTCAGATGGCTCCATTTTAGGCTTTGTATGGTAGGAGATGTAGGACACCTCTATGTTGGACAGAGCTTAGTGAGGGTAAGATAGTGGGTCCAGATTTGATTCGAGATGTAGAGGATAAGGTGAGGATCATAAAGGAAAGGTTGAAAGTGGCTTCAGATCGTTAGAAGTCGTATGCTGATCTTAAGAGGAAGGATATCGAGTATGCAATGGGTGATAGAGTGTTTCTTAAGGTTTCTCCGTGGAAGAAGGTTCTGAGATTTGATAAGAAGGGCAAGCTTAGTCCTAGGTTCATAGGACCATATGAGATCTTAGAGCGTGTGGGACCATTAGCCTATAAACTAGCTTTACCACCAGACATGGATCGGATACATAATGTCTTTCATGTATCCATGCTGCAGAGATATAGATAAGACCATTCGCACGTTATTTCAGCTATGTCTGTCACCATTGAGCTGGATTTGACGTATGAGAAAGAACCCATAAGGATACTTGCTAGAGAGATTAAGGAATTAAGGAATAAGAGAACACCTTTAGTAAAGGTCCTATGGAGGAACCATAAGTTAGAGGAGGCTACTTGGGAGAGAGAAGATGATATACGACAGCAATAGTGATTTTCCGGTCTGTGAATAGTACCATCGGTCCTGGACTTGGTATTATTTCAGTCCGAAAAAATTACTACATGTGTCTAATATTATATTTAATATTTTTGGAGCATGTTTTTCATGATTTAGGTGAGCAAGGAATATTTCATGAATATTTTTAGAGAATTGCGACAACTAATGAATATTATTTTCAGTGTCGTATATTAAGGAATAAATGAGGAAATATTTTTATGGAGTTAATTTAATTAATTTGTGGAGTTAAATAATATTTAAAAGAGAATTATTTGAGGAATATTTAGAGCCATTGGATGAGATTACTTAGGACTTGATCATGGCCCTTGATTTAGCATAAAGAGAGGAAGCAAAGTTTGACTTTATGGCCCTTGATCTTCTTCTCTTCTTCTTCACCACGCCATTTTCATCTCTTCTTCCTCCTCCATTTCTCTCATTTTCTCTACCATAAATCACCACTAAATAACCAAATTAAATCAAAGAATGGTGATTAATCCTTAAGAATTAAGTAGTAGCAGTTAAAATTTGGAGTTCCTAGGATAGAGAATTGAAGTTGCCATTGAAGAGGTAAGTTGTGATTTTTGGGTTTTCTGATTTATTTAGTAGAATTCTAGGATTAGACATGAAACTAATGCATTAAACCATGCTCCTTTCTTTTCTAATGTTAATTCTTGATTCTAATGTGAATTTCTCCTACTTTGAAGAAGTTGGAGAACCATCCTCCAAAGGCAAGGAGAAGGCCCAAGAGTAGAGTTTTTAAGCTTGTTTAAGCTTCATTTAAAGGTTAGTGCTCTAATAACTCTTTTCCCATTTCAATTTCTCAAGTTTTCAATTTTTAGGTTTTTGATGAATTTTTGAGAATGTGTGTGAATGGGGTTGGGGAATGAGACTTTGGTTGTTTTAATGTGATTTTTATTGATTAGTAAGCATAGTGGAATGGTTTAAAGGGAAGGCAAATACCTCCTTCCCCATTGACTAAGAGTCGCCGAACCACTCATGGTGAAGGACATTTTGTGTCCTTTAATTTTTATACTTAATTTGAGCTTGAATGAGTTTTGAGATGTATTCCCTTATGATTTATGACATTAATTTGGAAAGAATCCATTTCCTCTTTTTTTGAAAGAATGGCCGAACCCTCCTTAGGTGAAGGGCCATTGAGTTTTCTTTGATTTTCAAGCTTGATTTAAACTTAAATGAGCTTGTTTTTAAGTAATTTGTTGGTGGTCGAAACCTCTCCTTTGGATTTTGGTGTTTAAGTATTTAGTATGACTTAAAGAAGGTTTTGAAATGGTAAATTTGGGTTTTATAGTTAATGGTTTTGAGAAATGAATTTAATGATTTTAAGAGGTGGTTTTAAGTTGATAATTAGTACTTTTAATGGAGGTATTATGAAAGCAAGGTTTTTGTTGAATCATGAATTGATTTTGGTTGGATTTTACAAGTTGTAAGTAAAGGTATTTTGTAATAATAAGTGTTAATTTTAAAATATCTTTTTGATAAGAAAAGGTAAATGAAAAATAAGATTTATTGTGGGAGAATGCATTTATTTTAGGCTCTAGTATACATGATTAATGTGCTATGATGAGATGTATTGCGATATGTAAGCATGCTTGGGTTATTAGCCATTCTGTTTGGTGGAGCTATGATCATATGCTAGGGTTATCAACCCATTCTGTTTGGTGGAGCTACGATCATATGCTAGGGTTATCAGCCCTTATAAATAGGCGGACGCGCTTATTATTTGTGTTAGTGCTTGCACAGGCCATGATGGTGCTATCATAGAACACGATTATGAGATTGGTGGGTGGTGCTTTCACAGGCCATAGTGGCGCTTCCATAGGCCACGATTGTGTGATTGGTGGGTGGTGCTTTCACAGGCCACGATCGAATCTACTTACATTCATTCGGTATAGGTGTGAGTCTTAATAAGAAAAAAGGTGGAATTTTATTTCGTTAAAAAGGAATCGAAATTATATATATGTATTTGTGTTATTTTCTTATTTATTTTAAGTTGGTATAAATTTTTAAGGTGTGAATTTCTTTATTATTTTTTTAAAATATTTGGATTTAACTAGTACGTTTTCAGTGTTTAATATATATATATTTGAAATTGAATATTTTGAAACATATTTGAATTTTTTATTTGGCATTTTCTTGATTATATTAATTTATAATTATTTAGCACTACTGAGTTTTTCACTCAGCGCGTTGATTTTTATCATGCGCAGGTTGTGAGCTATGGGTCCTACGCGAAGATCAAAGAGACAGCATGAGAGTAGGAGTGTAGCTTTTGATAGGATATGTACATATTAATGTAAATTATGGCATGCATAATATTTTTGTAAGAAGTAATGGAGATGTAGATATTGAGAATGTAAATAATGAGATTTGTGGATATTTAAGTAATATTATTGATTTTATTTGTGGTATAATGGAATCATTTATTTATATATTCTTGAATGAATGTTGTATTGGTATGTTAAAACTTAAGTAAACATTTGTAACCTTTTAGAAATGTTTGCAACTTGTTGTATTGAAATGGAGTTTTGAAATTTTGAGAAATTATATTGGAAGTGTGTATATTTTCTTTGTGTGGCAAGTTAATTTTTAAGGGAAACTCTTGTGAAATTTTCGTAGGAATTTCCTTAAACTTTATTTTAAAATATTTAAATTACTTGCCTCCTTATGAAAATCTAACCACTTCTAATATATGATTTAGAGTTAGTGAGTGACATAAGACGGTGCTCTGGCACCGAATATGGCATCCGTCGTCTGATTTTCCGGGATTGGGCAGCAGGTGTTACACTTTCTCTTCATAAATATAGTGGGCAAAAGTGTTCATGAAATAGCATTGAGAGGTGATTCATTTAAGTTGAACAAAATGTGGCTACAAGGCCTGAAGCAACACAGTTAAAAAGAAATTTGAAAACAACAAGTGAAATATGGCAGTCCTTAGGTTGTCCAATTGGAATAGTCTTTCAAATTGCCTTCACACTTAAATAGCATCTGAAGAGACCAAATAAATAAGAAACAAATTGTCAAATACTTAAACTCTACTATTGTTTATCCTAGGGACTACTTGGAAGAGGAGGGGGGGCTTTGAATAAATAAGTGAATAAAAAACGAGCAATGATAACGTGCAATGCACATTATAAAAAGACTAAAACAAAATGTGGAATAGTTAATTTTTTATTTTGCATAGTTATTGTTTATGTAATACTTTTCTTAATTATTTTTTAAACAGTTTTGAATATCATGATTTCTAAGGAAAAGGAGACATTTTTTATTATATTCTTCAAATATTTTCGAGTGTAGAATCCATTTTATTTACACATTTTAATTTAAATTGACTATATTTGACTTGTATTTGATTCTTGTGTTTTTCAAATTTATCTATTGAAAATTTAACACACTGCTATATGTCTTACTTGCAATTTTGTAGTAAGTGGATCCTTTGACGAGGTCTCGCTTATGATGATATTAGGAATAAAAATAATTATTCAAAATATTTTAAATCCTAGAAGTGGAGTCCTTTTGTTTATTTTTTTGAATATTATATTAATTGGAGTATCTTATTTTCACGTAATTCGTAGGATTCAACAAGCAATAGATCTTCGATAATCAAGAGTGTAGTCCTATTTGTGGTAGTGGTTCTCATATATCGTATTAACAATCAAAAGAAAAAATCTCTATCTTCCTATATCTCTAAATTCCTTTGTAAAAACCTATAGTATATTTTAATCTATTGTAATTCTAAATTATAAAAATTTATTAAAATAAAAATATTTAATATTTAATATCATACAAAATAAACAACGAGTATAAAATGAGCAATAATAATGTGCAATGCATGTCAAAATAAAATAGTCTATAATATATATAAAAGTACGAATTGAGAGAACATTGGGTCCTTGTGAGCACCCTCTCGAGCGCCATGGGAAAGATTCGAAGGACGGAGACGAACCAGATGGGCCCATTGGTCGATTTGTCATGAAAACCAGGTGGAACTCCCTTATGGTTCCTTTTTATTGGTCTAAGTATCAGTTTATCAATTTTATGACTCGGTTTAGTGCTTAAGTGATGTCAGGTTGGCTCTTTAGAGCGTTTTAACTATGTGTGGTGTGTTAAGAGTCGCCACGTTAATTTGTTTTTATTTTCAGGATAAATATAATGTAAAACCCCGTGATTGACTCCTTTTAGTGTGCCACAATAGATAAAATGCACTAGCCTCTAATAATTAGGTTCAGGGACTTTGTTTTTGGGTCTTTTATGTTTGAATCAACAATTTCATTCCTTCCTCCTTCTTGGGTGGACCCTACAATTCTTTGTCACTCCTCAAAGTAATAGCCTATACTTTTTCTTTAGGTTTTTTCTCAGTATTACTAGGTAACGTACCTTGAGTTCTTGAGGCTATCATGCTTGCAAACTGTTCAAATTGGATTTCCAAGTTCCTTATTATTGCTTGTTGGATTTTTTTGATTCTCCGTAGTTTCATTCATGAATTCCATATGAGATTTAGAAAGAGCAGTAAGGAGATCATCATGAACCTTCTTTTCTTGTGGAAGAAAACCTGGTGGTGCATTCAAGGCATTGTTTGGATTTCCACAAGAAAGATTAGGATGATTTCTCAACCTCTTATCATAAGAGTTAGAAAACGGTTAATTCTTCCTTCCTTAATTCATCACATAGTTAACTTGCTCCAAAGTTTGAGGGTTTAAAGTATCCAACATGCATTCCCCAACTCCATGTTATTCATTACACCTGTCACATGCTTGCGCAATAGAATTAACAAAGTTGCTAGTCAACAAATCCAACTTCTTCACCATATTTTCCACCTGGGTAATAAGTGCAGTTATAGCATCAATCTCATAAACTCCTATAGTCCTTTTCCTCTCTAAGATATTTTGATAATGGTTATTGCTCGCCATCTCTTCTATCAAGTCATAAGCTTCATCAATCCCCTTTCTTTTAAAAGATCCTCCAGTAGCTGCATCTAAAGTAATCTTAATGTTAGAAGATAAAGCATTATAAAAGGTTTGTACCTGTAACCACTTAGGTAGAGCATGATGTGGGCACTTCCTCAACAGATTCTTGAATCACTCCCAAGCTTCATACAAACTCTCTTGATCATGGTGTGCAAAGGTCATTATCTCATTGTGAAACTTGGTGGTATTTGAAGATGGGAAGAATTTTGCTAAAAATTTCCGTGCTAATTCCTCCCATGTAGTGAAACTTCCTATAGAGCATGACTATAACCAAGAACGTGCTTTATCTCTCAAGGTAAAAGGAAATAATCTCAATTTGAAGGCATCCTCAGAAACTCCATTTTGTTTAATGGTATCGCAAATCTCTAAGAAATTTGTGATATGGGCATTGGGATCCTCACTAGGTAAACCTCCATATTGGATTGAGGTAGAAAGCATTTGGATAACTGTAGATTTTATTTCAAAGTTGTTAGCTTCTACCCTAGGCCTGGTGATACTCAAGGTGGTTCTATTAAGAGGAGTTGTATAATCACGCAAGGTGCGAGCAGGAGGCCTTCGGTTTTGCTCCAACTAATGCTGCAATGTCTCATGCTCCTCTTATTCCACTAAATTGTGCAATTTGTTCTCTAATCCAACCATGTTTGATTATCTTCTTAGCTCGCACTCTCTATTCCTTCTTGCAGCATTATCCCTTCTATAAGTTCTTTCAATTTTGGGATCAAAAGCTAAAGGTTTAACGCTACGAGATCGGCTTGTCATAAACACCTAAAAGAGTCCTTAGAAAAATTAAAATAATAAAAAAATAAATGTCTAAATTAATACTAGGTTAATTTGTATTGATATTGGTAATGCCAATCCTCAGCAACGGCGCTAAAAACTTGACTGTAGTTTTTTCGCAATTATACGAAATCATAACATGTAATGAAGAGTGAGTAGAGTATCATTCCATGAAAATTGTATACAAATTACCAAAATTATGTTAACATATTATTATTTAAACGATAAAAAGAAGAATAATTATAAAGAGTAAGTAAAAATAAAATAAAATAATGGAAAAGAATTCAAGCAAGAATAGTTGGTAAAATGAACTCAAGGTTTAAAAAGATACTAGGGATTTTGACTTCACCTAATTATATCTAATTTATTTTATTAGTTTGCTAATCAATTTTAATTATTCAAGTAAGGAAAATAATCCTAAAGTCACTAACAAGCTCTCTCGATGTATTGTTAGCTATTTTAACCCCGTCTAATTACCTATCTCCCAATAGTGCAATCAAACATGAATTAAATCATCAAGTTTTATGGTTTATTTAAGAATTCATAATCTAAGGTCATTAAATTATGAAAACCCCCTATGAGTCAAACCATATAGCTTTCGCATCAAGTTATTATTTATATATAATTTATTACATTTTTCTTATCAAAAATCCTTTTTTTGACAGTGATTAATGAAATAAATCAATCCATGGGAGAAATTTTGCTTGGAAGCATTAAGTTCAATATTAAATTATATATTGAACAAAGAAAAATAAATCTAATATCATTAATTAGAATAAAAGTTAAACTATATCAAATCCCTAGTATGAGAGCTTAGTTCAAGATAGTAATTAAATAAAATTCAATTAAACTTGAAAAAAATTTCATAATCAATAAGAATAATGAAAGATAAAAACAAGATGAAGAGTTTAGAAATAAAAATTAATCAACAAATAGCATAGATAGCTTCATTAATTCTTTTCACAACTTAAATGCTCGAAGTCTTAAAATAGAGAAAAAACTAAAAAGAGTAGAACAAAAATCTAAGATCTAAAAATTCGATGATAAGATACTCTGGTGATCTCTCTTTATATAGACTTCGTAGGATATCTTCGAATCCGAATAAGAAAATAGCTAACCTAATTAGAAGGAAATATAATATGAGTAGAAAACTAATTTTGAGTTGGATTTCTTCCTAATTAGGTGTCACGACCCAATACTGTGGGCCGGACCGGCACTAAGACCTAGGTAAGCTTAAGGCCCCAGAGGCCTGTAATAATCCATTTCTATTATCATTTGACTAACGGAATAGTAAGCCCATATTATGACATTATTTATAAATTAATCAGAGTTAACATTTCTGACCCAGCCTTAATATTAAATATTGTTCAGAGCTCGAGACCATATCCATTTAATAAAAATACATTATCATGTAAATATTTATTTGTCATAATATGATCAAACTATTCCTATCACATAGCTTCCAAATATTCAAAAAAAAAAAAACACTCCATAATTTATTTATAAGTACATGATAATTTCTTTTACATAACCAAATATTAATTAAACATCCTAACTGCGGAACCGAATAAAAATACTCGAAATAGCTTAAGTCAAGAAATAGCTCATACTAACATTTTTAAGGTTTAAGACAATCGCTAATTCTCTGCAGAGAAGGAAACAGAGTTTTATATACCAGCAATACTTTTATTTCATGAAAAATATTTATGGAACGGAGGTGAGTTTCACTAAACTCAGTGAATAATAATAAATAATGCAAACACACACATTCAGGCAGTATGCTTTCACAATATATAAAATGAGCATACTTCACAAGCATATGTCATACATCAGCATCTTCAAACAAATCACATTGAAATATTCACAACATGTGAAAATTAATCAGTGAGGTCACAAATCCACCTGTTGGCCCCCGACCAATTTTCATTATAATAATATACATATTCCGGGGAGCTGTTTATTTTTCAAAGATCGACTTGAGGTCTGGTTATCATCAGTTGAAGATTAGAGAGCAAGACATTTCTAAAACAGCGTTCAGAACTAGATATGGTCATTATGAATTTCTGGTTATGTCCTTCGGACTCACCAATGCTCCAACGGCTTTCATGGATTTGATGAATCGTGTGTTCAAGCCCCATAAAGTTTAAGATAATTCCGGTTGAAAATAAATATTTAATGAAATTGCTAATGAGTTATTATTATTGTTGGTGTTAAATTATAATTTTGAGTATAAATATATGTTGTGGTGAAATAAATGGAATTGATATCTAAACTAGATACAAAATAAGCGAATAAATTAATTGTAGGTAAATAATAAGATTATATAGTGAATTAATAAAAATTTAGTCAAAAAAATAAAATAAACGGATATGTTTATTAAATTAATATTCTTAATTAAGAGAGTCATTATCTGATTATATTTTCCTTATCATACGTGTTTTTTAGATCGAATAACCCAATACTCAATAATTTACTAAAATTCTAACTATATACCTTCCAAATATAATAAAATCAACCAAATAATAATTCAAAGTAATTAACTACTATAATTACTCAATTTAACTAATTAATTACTAAAATCATCCCTAAAATAATTAAATCCACCAATACTATAAAATCAACAAATAATTCATCAACCACCTAATTAATAAAATTAATCAATCAAAATACCAAAATTAATAATTAATATTCTAAAATCAATTTAACCTCCTTAATTAACATAATTCCAATTAAAATTAATAAATCTTAACCTATAAGTAAATAATCAATTAACTACCATAATTCTATCAATATACCACAAAATCAACTAAATAATAAATCATTTTTCACAAATACTCTATTTAACTAATTACCCATTCAAAATACTAAAATTCAAACTAACATACTAAAAATTAACTAATCAATCATCTAATCAAAATATTAATAATTAACCAAAATACTAAAATTCAACTACCTAATAAATTATCAAAAATTAACTAATCCACTACCATTATTCCTCAAATATTAAAATTCATCCAAACAATATATAATCCACAAATTAATCTACTAAACAAAATAATTAACTACTCAAATAATAATATCATTCAATCAAATATTCTAAAATTAACGAACTAATTAATCAAAAATTTAACTAAATAAATTCTGAAAATAAAAAAATTAATACCCAATAAATATCAAAGTCCCAATAAATCCTTGAATCAGAGGAGGAGGAGAAGACGGTGGCCGTTACCAAGCTGAGCTTGCTGTGGTTGCTGGAATGGTGGCCGGCAGGAGGAGAGGAGCAGCTGGGTCTGCTGGGTCGCGCGTCAGAGAGAGAAGGGAGGAGATGAGTCGCGCGAGAAGGAGCTGCTGGAGCTGGATCTCAGTCGCGCGATGGAGGAGGGAGGAGGAGCTAGGTCACTGGCTGTGGCGCGATGGAGGAGATGGTGGCTGGATGTGGCGATACTGGAGGCGCTGCAGCTGGTCTGTCCGCAGAGAGAGAGACAGAGACAGAGAGCGACGGGGAGAGAGAAAGAGGAAGAGAGAGGGAGAGCTGGAGTAGTGCTGGCGTCAACTGGTGGCTTTGGCGCGGTGGTCGGCGCAGTGGAGAGAGTGACCGGAGACAGTGAGAGAGAAGGAGAGAGTGAGTTGAGAGGGAGAGGTGAGTGTCGATGAAGAAGGAGAGAAGGAGAGGAAAATAAAAAGAAACGAAAGAAAAGAAAGAAAGAAAAAGAAAAAGAAAAAAAAAGTTTAAATTATTAATAAAAACAAACCGTCCAACGTTAGGTTGTCGGGAAGAAAAGAATAGTAACGCATAGTAATTTTCAAAAATATCTGATTTGAATCTAATTTTAATTATTTCGGTCTAATAAAAAAAATTGGTCCGATTTTTATGTAATTAACGATTACTCGATTGATGTTAGGGCGAACCAAAATGATTTTTAGTCCCGATAATATTACGTGGCCTAATATTATTGGCTAATAATTTAACGATTAAATTTAAATGAAAATTATTTTGAAATAAAAATTTTGGAATATTACAAAATATATATATATATATATATATATATATATATATATATATATGAAGAGTGTGTGGCGCTATGTTTATTTCCACTTAAATGGGATCCATGCTAACAAATCTCTCTCTCTCATTCAAGTGGCGAGGTTCACCATGCTATCTTTTTGCAAGCTACGAGCTCTTTCATCGATAAGGCTTTAGTCATCATGTCAAACCCGTTATCATCAATATATATTTTTTCAAATTGAAATGATCATTTCTAGTGTATTTCTATCCAGTGATGCCTTACATTAATGTCCTTTGACTTGAAATGAAAAATTGAATTCTTGCTAAGATGAATAACGCTTTGACTGTCATAGAATAATATAAAATTTTTGTTATATCCTGATTTCTAGAAACTATGTAATTATATAAAATAATTTTTATCATGTTTTATATTAAAGAGATTTTAAACTATTTTTGTATTTATTAAGTATTTAAATTGTTTAATTGGTGATAAACAACAATTATTAGTGTTTTTTTATAAAACGTAAATCATATATATAAAGCAAGCATTTTGCTCTAGAAATTTGACATGTGGTTTATCCACTTGGCATTTTAATTTGACAAGTGGTTTATTCCTTGAATTAGGCTTGCAATTTGCATTGTTTGATTTGAATATATTTAATTATTTAATGTATTAATGTATTAGTTAGTTTGGTTTGGTTTGCGTTAGTATGAGTTTATTTAGAATTAGTGTTTTAAATTTGGTTTTATTTGATTATTCAATGTATTACTGTATTGATTTGGTTTCATTTTATTTTAAATTAATGTTTTTGATTTGGTTTGATTTAATTATTTAATATATTATTTTGGTTTAAATTTATTTTCAATTATTACTAACAAATAACATTTGTAATTTAAAGGCATTAATACATAAATCGACAAAGAGAGGCAAATGTTGTTTAATGAGTATTTTTGATTTGATTTATTTTAAATTATTAATAACAAATAACGTTTGTAACTTAAAACCATTGATATATTGATAAAGAGAGCCAAGTGCGGCTTAATGGCTTCAAAATTTTGAATTAAGGCAAATGTTTTTGAGTTAGTATTTTTAATTTAGTTTGATTTGATTATTTAATGCGCTATTTTGGTTTAGATTTATTTTGAATATATTGATTTGGTTTGATTTCAATTTATTTAGAATTAGTGTTTTAAATTTGGTTTGGTTTGATTATTCAATGTATTACTGCATTGGTTTGATTTCATTATATTTTGAAGTAATATTTTTGATTTGGTTTGATTTAATTATTCAATGTATTGTTTTGGTTTAGATTTATTTTCAATTATTAATAACAAATAACGTTTGTAACTTAAAGTCACATAAATTGACAAAGAAAGGCAAGTGCTGTATAATGGCTTCAAAATTTTCAAAGAAGGCAAACATTGCAACCTTTATTAGTTTATTAATATTTTATTGCTTGATTCAATTATTGGTTATTTGGGGTAACAATGCAATTTTTTTTAATCTTAAATTGTTTACTCTTAACACTTTAGCTTTCTTAAAACTACTGTATATATCACAATATTTTTATGTACTTTTGGCAAAAATATATTGATTTTGCTTTTAAATATTCATTTTTCCTTAATAGTTCAAAATTTTCTATATTTCAATTTTCACTAATGGGGTTAGTAGTTCTTACTTAAACTTTTTTTTTTTTGTCTCATTTTTTAAAGGTTATTTAACATGTTTTTTTTTTTTACTTAAACTGTTTTTTGTCTCATTTTTTAAAGGTTATTTAATATGTTTTTACAGCTGTAAACTATCAAATACAAGTGAAAAGTACAATATAATTAAAAATTTGAATACAACTAGAGATGATTGAAAAATAAAAATGAGGGTATCACTATTGTAGAATGTGTCTTTCAATAATAGTGGAGAGTACAGAGATGATATTGATGGATAAAAAGGTTAAATATATATTTTACATTTTATTATTTGTATAACCAGTTAAAAATAATGCTATCATTTTAAATCAATATATATACGTAATTGTTTTTTTATATTTGTTATTATAGGCAAATTATATTTATGGAATTATTAAAAGGAATATTGCTATGCAATTTCGATCACTTTTGAAAGAATGTAATATATATATATATATATATATATATATATATATATATATATATATATATATATATTATAAACAGATTATCTGTATTAGACAATATAAAAAATTATAGTGTGGTTTGATATAAAAAAAAAAATAAAAAATTTTT
>CANUEP010224456.1:0-77135 GCA_947857235.1 Jatropha podagrica
GTCTTTTCCCCCACAATATATGGAACAATATCAGGAGAAAGGGATGCTACAAGGGCAGAACGAATAAGTTGATCTTGCCTAAACCAGAGACGATCAGTATCAGCTATAACAGGATCAGACTTCTCAACATGTGGAAGAAAAATCATAACCCACCAACAGAGAATACCACTGTGTGTGCCATGATTGGTAATTATTGGAATTAAGTTTTATAGGAGCTTGAGCCGCTGTATTAATGGATACCAGCTGAGGGGTAGAAGATGATACAGTTGGTGACTGCACGATCAAAGGAGTTTGAGAGATTTGAGACGTTTCATCACCCATGGTTAGGGTTAGCTAATGAAACGAACAGAGGCTCAAAAAAAAAAAATAAATAAAGCTTTGCCGTTAGGCCAAAGGCTCTGATACCATAACAAGTATTTGAGGAAATGATACGTTCTATTGATAAAAAACAGTGATATAAATACAAGGCTATGCTACCTATAAACAAGGAGGAGATAGACATTAAGTACAACAGAATAACAGAATTAGTTTACAACCAACTTCAAGACTTATCATTATCTATTAGTTTGGATAAATGGTTCGATTCTTTTTTCTTTAAATGAGTTGAGAGTTCAATTCATCATGGATTGAGCTAATACTCACTAATAGTACTTTATCCCTTATTATTTGATTTGGTATAATTTAAATATATATATATATATACACTCTCCCCTTTCTATATGGTTGTAAAAAAAATTGAGAGTTTATTTATTTATTTTAGATTTGCAACTTAGAGAAATAGAGAAATAAAATTAGGTTATATCATTATTTATTTTGTAATTTTATTTATTGACTTGATTATAATTTTTTTTTTATCTATCAACATCAAATTCTATTAAATTACAGAATCTTCAGTTAAATAAGGTGTTGAGTTTTGAAATTCAAATTGATATTTTTTGAATAATTTTTTTTTTCTTATTATACATTGAGTTATGAAAAGAGTTGTATTCTTAATATTAATTTTTTATTTATTTATTTTTCATTACTGAATTTATTTATAATTATTATCACTTTAATTTAGTAAGAAATTTATATATCGCTTGCAATAAATTGATGGAGGCTTGATAATTAAATATTTTTAATATTTTTTCAATTATATTCTAAATTTGTTTGATATAAAAGAAATCGTATTTATAAAACTGAAAAAAAACTATAATTATATATTTCTATTTTGGATTACTTTTTGGAGTTTTAAGAATTTATATATATGTGCATGTATTCCTTCCTTAATACTGTCATTATAGTCAAAGTAATTATCATTATCAATTCAGATAATTTACTCATTTTTTTTACCAACAGTAAAAAATAATTTATTATTATTATTTTAATTATGATTATATAAAGATATTGATTTGCAGTTGAAGGGACAAGGTTAGAGATTGAATGGCGATTTGATTTTTTTTTAGTACTTATTAAGGTTTTAAGAATCAACATTTATATATTAGAGATTGAAGGATTAAGTCTAACAATTGAATTCAGATATAATTGAACTTTCGATTGACCTAAGCACTTTTAAAAAATTAAATGATATATAAATATATAACGAGCATGGTTAACATGTGATATATATTATAAAAAATATTAGTATATATAAACGTGAGAATAGACGGAGGAGGAATAATGATATTATTTATAATAATTTTAATAAAAATTCGAGAATATATTTACTATAATTGATAATAGTAACCTGAGTTTTTAATAATTGATAAATTAAAGTTTTTTAATATTTTTTGAAGGTAGAATTTTTTAATATTTGTTTATTAATTGATTAAAAATATATTATTATATTATTTTAATATATTATTCCAACTAAATGAAGAGCCAGTTACCTTGTTAAAGTGCTTTTTTCTTTTTGCATGTACTTATATCCAGAATCTATATACATATACAAATAAAAGCCAAATGAGAAATAATTTTTGCCTTTGAGTTTGAATTAAATAGCGGTTGGCCATTGAGGTAGACAATTTAAAAATCAATATAGTTGTCATTATAAATAATAACATCAGTAGATTTGCTTGCCAAATCATGATTTTATACCTCATATAAATTAATTAATTAAATTAATCAATTTTTCCGTAAAAGTAATTAAAACCATGATGAGTTTTAAAGAATAGAATCTCCAGAATTTTGTTAGTTAATTAGTAGTTTCAGTGAGAAAAGTGATAGTTTTAGAATATATATAATGTATGTTTTTTAATTTCATAGGTCTGAAAAATCATTTGTTCTACATCACCATCACCATACATCCTCTAACACCGTTAATTTATGGCCAAATATATAAATTAATTTCTTTACAAAAAAGTCTTTTGACTATCTTAATTTTTAAAATGACCTTTTGACTTTATAGACTCATTCTTTTATAATTTATGCACGCTGGTCACGTAAGAGATTGAGACGTGATATGTACTCGCCAAATTATCGAGTTAGGTCTGTTAGAATTACATGATGTAGCAGTCACATAATCGACTAAATGCATAAATTGTCCCGTATTTAAAAAAAAATTCTTTTAGCCACCTCAATTTTTAAAATAACCTTTTGGCCCTTTAGACTTGTTTTTTTTTTTATTTTTTTATTTATTCACTGGTCAAGTAATGATTTTATTCCACGTAACTGTCTTACCTGATAAATTTTATATACCACATCATCTGCGAAATAATGACAGAATAAATTCATTACCAGCTGTACTTATACAAAAAAAGACTTTTAAAATGACATTTTTGCTCCTTAACTTGTTTTCTTTTGGACCCTTAACAACTAAATAACTCCTCAGCATTTAAATCGTGGAAAAAACAAAACTAATTGATAAATAAAGAGCGTTAGAGCAATTGCCTACTATATATTAATAATAATAAATAGTTTTCAATAAAAAAGAGAGAAAGAAGAAAAAAAATATAGCGAGAGCCTAAAACTGTGTTGAAGTATTCCAATTTCAATGCAAAAATTATATATAAGTCACCGAAATTACTGTGCCAAGTAAAAAATTCTACTGTTTATTCCTCTACGCGAGTTGTTGATCTAAGAAAATAGAAGGATGAGAGTCAAACAAGTAGAGAATCCTTCAAGAAAGGAAAGAATTGGTCTACAAATAGAGAAAAGAAAGGGATAAATGAATTTCAAATTTTCAAAATTTAATGAAAATCTTTTAAATTTAAATTTTAATATAATATTTTGTTGCTGATAAAATTTTATGATAGAAAAAAAAAATTATAATTAATCCAATCAAATATATAAAAGAGGAAAAAGAAATGTGAAGAAATGTATTAAAAAATTTGTAAAAAAGAAAAAAATTGTTGAAATAGGAAGTGTCATGTCAACTTTTCAGAACTTTTTCTGGTTTTAAAATCTTATTACTTTAAAAAAAATTGAAGTCTAATCTTATAATTAATAAACTTTTTATTTTATCATCTATAATTATTTTATTAAATATGCTTAGCTTTTAATGTTGGCCTATCATATTAAAATTAGTTAAAAAATTACCATTTGCCTATAATATTAACATTATTTAAATAGAGATGAATTTTAATATAAACTTATTATATATAAAATCATGTCTTAATATTATATAAACTAGTGTTAATATTAAACTAGTGTTAAAACTCGCGCGATGCGCGGAATAATATTAAAATATAAAATAATTTTTATAATATCATTGAAAAATAATAAAATTGTAGAATAAAATATTCCGTTAAAATTTAAAATTGTTATCTCATTGAGAGATTCTTAATATCATGCCAAAAGTTTCACTAAAGTATGTAATAACAGAAGGTATGCACGGTTTAACCTGCATTAAAGAATAATAGTCAGCACAAAAAAATATCGTATAAACCACAATAAGCCAAAGTCAATTATTTTCCTATAAATCAATAGTAGTAACTCATAAAAAAATATATATTACAATGATTTTCTATAAAATTATTAATTCAGTGAATATAACGACTCATAGAAAATATAGTTGGTATAATTATGCACACAAATTACTCGCCTTGAATGATGAGCTGCTTCAGCAATATTCTTGTAAGCAATATCCGTTGAAGAAATATCACTTTCCCTTTTGAAAAAAAATACAAAACTACTAAAGGATGAAACATTATTTATAACATAATTAAAAAATAACATCATTCAAAGGATAATAAATAATTTTATATAGTTGAAAACTAAAAATTAAAATACCTGTTTAACTTAGATTACGAAGAACTTCTTTATACACTACATTTGTAGCTTCATTTGTGATTTGTCCCTCGTCAAAAATAAACTAAAACTTTCAATCTATTTTTACTCGTCACACTTGAAAGAGCAACATAAAGTTGTTTATGAGTAAACACAGGCTTTTCAGAAATAAACTAAAACTTTCAATCTTGTAGCTTCATTTGTGATTTATCCCTCGTCATCATAAATTAAAACTTTCAATCCATTTTTACTCGTCATCCTTGAAAGAGCAACATAAAGTTGTCCATGAGTAAACACAGTCTTTTCACAAATTGCTTTTGCTGAAATTTAAAAGGTATTCTTGCATCAGATGGAGTCAATGTCATTTTTGGAATTAAGACTTTTTCTCCAATCAAATTTCCTGATAAAGCCTTTGCTTTAATAACCCAACTCCCAAGTCTTATGATTATCAACCTTGTCCCATTACACAATCCATATGGCTGATCTATATTTCTTAATAACATTATAGGAACACCAGCCTTCAAAGCGATAGAGTGATTTGGAACTCCAAAACATTTCATACTATTTAAAAATTCTGGTGTATGCACATGTTTTAATGATCCAAAAGCATAATTAGACATACAAACCAAATCAGAACTCAAATATGATTTCTCAAAGCTATTATTGAGCAAAACCATATATTCATTAATTGACTCCACCATGTCAAGAGTAGGTGCTAGAATTTTTCTATGGTGAAGGTAATTTATATTATTGCAATGGGTAAAGAAATCAGGATACGTGTTCCATCTCCAATTGCCAAAATCCAATCTGAAAAATTCTTTAACTCATCCAAATTTACATTCGAATGATTTCCTTGCAACCTCATGTTCTTTGTCAGCTTCAAAACTTGACAATGAGACCTCATATACGAAGAATTCAGAGTAGCATGGGCAATATCTTGCCTAGTACCTTTTGCAATGACAGGCAAAATTTATTGAAAATCACCTCCAAGAACCATTGTTTTACCTCCAAAAGGCTAATCTAAATTGGATGGACTTTTAAATCTCAAAATGTCTTTTAGAGTTTGATCAAGTGCTTTAAAACAAAACCTATGCATCATCGATGCCTCATCCCAAATAATTAACTTTGCTTTAATAATCACATTGGCTAGAGAACTACCTTGCTTTATATTACATGTTGAATCTTCATTTAAATTGAGCAGAATTGCAAATCTGGAATGAGCGTTTCGACCTTCCAGCAACAAAAGAGATGCAATACCGCTTGATGCCATAGTTAACACAATGTCACCTTTAGATCTTATTCCAGAAGATAGAGTCCTCCAAGTGGAAGTCTTACCAGTACCTCTATAATAATATAAAAAGAATAATCCACGTTTGTCTTCATTCACTGTTGTCATTATTTTATCATAAATAAACTTTTGTTCAACAGTCAAATTCCTTAGAAGTTGTTTATGATACTTTAACAAAGTAATTCTATTATAACGCAATTCATCAAGAATTAATCTGTTACTAAAATCAACCTCTTCCTGATGGTAAACAGGTCTGAGCATTGTTGGATAATCCTGAATAGTTCTACTGCGACTCTTTAAAATTCTTTCTAGTTTTTGCAAACAACGATTTTTGACCTCATCATCTATTAGCTCAACATTTAAAGAAAATAATAACGCAAAATTAAAAAAAAAATCAAATCATTTAATAACAGTTTAGGTACCTAAGTAAGATTTTAAAAATATATAAGCAAATTAAATAAATTATTTGCAAAAGATACTAAGAAGAGCATCAAAAGAAACAAAAAATATTGTGACATTTATGTTATGCGAAGTATTGAGTTATTAACCATGATTAATATAATGAAATTTTATAACACAATATAAATTATTATATTTTCTTGAGAGATTTAAAATGCTGAAAATTTTTTATTAAGCAAGCAAATCAAACATCTCAAAAGGGCTAAAGTCATAATTAAAATGCACTTATATGCAAGTAATGATATACTAAATTGTTATGTCAGTAATGATCATTTTTCTATGAATTAAATTTGTATGAATAAAGATGTTAATTTATTGGATATCAAGGACATCAAATACTACTCGATCATTATATATCAAAAATAGTTTGCAAAAAAGATAATTATGCAATACACTGAATACATAAGAAAGAGGGCAATAAAATATAAAACCTAACAAATGACTTTTGGATGCCATTTGTTTATTTTTAAAACATAAAATTAGAATAATCATCATGTAAAAAAATCATATTAGAACACAATAACAAAAGTTTTATTTAGATACCTGGATTATTTAATAATGCTTGTTCTTCATAAATGATATCATTTGACAACAATTGCCATGTTTCCTGTCAAATATACTTTGGTCGTGACATCAAATTTGATAACAACAACATAGCAAATAATTGCCGAAGGTATGAAGACATCCCCTATTGACTTGCTTCGTTTATGGCATTCATATATTCTTTGTCGTCATCCAATAAACCAAGTGAATAACATGCATCTCTAAAACTGCTATACACATGATTATTAATTGTCTTAAGTTCATCATAGCATACTAGACCTTTAATTAGGTTTAACAATAACCTTAGATAATATAGCTCGCCAATTCTAGGTGGAACAAAGAAAATCCTTCCAATGGAAAATCCAGAAGTTTTTCTTTTATCCCATTCGTTGACATTTTTTTCCATACAAATTTAAAAAGAAATTCAGCATAAGTTGATTCTCTTGCTTTAGGAAATGTTTTATTTGCCTCAAACCATCCCAGAAACATTGATTCATTGATATATATATATATATATATATATAATGACAATGATATGGCGACTATGTATTTCATGTCTAATTTTATCAAACATAATTTCACTTATTCTCTTGGAAAATAAAATTGAACCTTGTAATTTTACTCAAAAATCTCTCTAATCCCAAGTAAAATACAAATTCATAAGTTACACCCCACGGACACGTGGCAATAATCTAACCGGAGAGTATAGCATAATATAGTCTAAGCAAGTAAATGCAAACCATCCAATAATAAACCCAACCGGACAATCCAGTAAATAACAGCCAATCCAGTGCCATTTTATTAGCTGAAGAAGCCACACACCCAAGCGAGCCACTATTGTATCTGTAGCATAATATAATAATATTAGTAAAATATACTTTTAACGCCTATGCTTTCAAAAAAGATTTTTTGTGACCCAATCAAACTTTGAAAAGGATGTTATGACTTGTTTACTTTTGATCTTGTGGCAGATTAAATTTTATTTTTTAATAATTTCACATATTGTAAATTGAAAAATGAATCGGTTTCAGGGGTCATCAAGTACATAAAAAAATAAACTTAGTGAACCACAGTATCCCTTTCAAAGTTTTATTCTGTGTGATATTCATATGTGTTAAGTCAATTTAAACCCATTAGAATCCCCAAATCAAGTAAAAACAAATGATTTGAGCCAAATTAGACCTTAATCAACATAAATCAGCCCCTACCTAAATCTATTTTCTCCCTTATCTCCGATTGTGCACAACCTTTTTTTTTTTTTTCCGATCATCTGCTTGTGCCCGGCCAGCACTAACTCCTCTCTCCCCACTTTTGGCTCCTCCCTCTCCACTTTTTGATCAACCCAAACTCGTTGTCGTTGCCTCTTGCCATTCTATCTCCGTCCACTTTCGACCTGTGCAGTGCAGCCACCGCCCTTCTATTTTCTTTTGTTTTTCAGCAAGACCAGCCAAGGAATGGCCAGTTGGACCTGCTCTTCGTCCCTAGCAACTTCTCCAATGGTTGTTCCTTTCGTTTTCTGATCCAACAACGACGCAACAAGGAGATGGGAAGGGAACTGCGTTTTTCAACCATTTTTCACTAAAAACTGTTTTTTGTGCCCTGTTGGATTAGAATGAAACATTCGTGCTCTCTTTGAGCATTGAATTCATACGCTGCTGTTTCAGCCTGGCAAAGGGTGTAAAAGATATAAAAAAAATTAATTTAAAAGATTTAATAGGTCACTCGCAAAATTAAAATTGATAAATGGTTAAAATGAAAAAGTTTCAAAGGTAGGAATTTTATGCATTGGACCATACATAAATTCACTGTTTACTTTTCAAAAAAAATTTTATAGCATCTTCAACTTTTATTTCGACTTATTGATTATTTCATTATACAAAATTAGACTTGTTACATATTTTATTTGACTAACTGAATGTTTCAATTTATAGAATTAGATAAATTAAATATTTATTGGATAGTTAAAAAAAATATTAATTCAAAATTTGTATTAACCATATACTAAATTAGTATTTCGAATATAAAACAAATCATTATTTTAATACAAAGAAGCATAAATTTAATATGAAAAGTGAAGTTTATGCTCTGACAAAATCGATTTTAAAAATTTAGGACGTCATAATTTTTTTTTTTCAAAGTTAAGGAGGTTAAATTATGTATTTCACTGTTATATATTTGGTCAATAAAATTTAAGCTGTATTTTTAAATATGAATGATTTTGAAAATTTATAAATTTAATTTAAAATTATTTAATAATAAAATAAAAAATCTAATGAATAATAATTTAAAATAATAAACATTTTTTAGAAGAAAATAACAAACGCTTACCTTCTCCAAAAATGTCGTACGAATAAAAATAAATTGATTTGTGTAATAAAATTTTGATTCTAAAGAATTAGTATTATTTTATTTTTTAAAAAACCATTATAATTAAATTTCACATTTTTTATATAGATATATTTAAATTTAATTATAGAAACTTAATAATTGAAAAATAAAAAGTTAAGTCTCAACTATTTATTTATCTATTAGTATATCTGTTATATTTTTTTAGAATTTTTAAACACTAAGTAGAAAGTATTTGGCATGTTTCATAAAAATAGCCTTGATTTAACTTTACACAGATTAAAAAAATACTGTTAATACGGTGAAAAATATAATTTTTACTTACTTTTTTTTCTAATATATTCATATTATTCATATTAAATGAGTCAAAATTGATGAAGATGGACTTCAAAAACATTTGATACAATAGGATTATTTAAGAATATGAAAGGTCGATGTTTCAATTAGTTATTTTTTTAATAAAAATAATATTTAATAGAAATAAAATGAGAAAATGAAAGGAATATTCTATTCTAAAAAGGAAAATAGGACTATAATTTAAAATAAATGGAAAAATAGAAAGTAAATGTATTTTTATAGAACACGAGGAGGGGTCACAAAAATACTTGCAAATTCTTTTCAATATAAATTTAAATCAATTGAGTAGTCTTTTTTTATTTTTTCTTAAAAGTTAAATATTTAATTATTTTCCATGATAGTTGGAGAATTAAAAGAGGAAAACATTAAATTATTTTCTTTAAAAGTAAAATTTCTTAATAAATTATTTTGACTGTATCCAAATTAAAATATAAATAGAGTTAATTAAAAAAATATTTTGCGCAAGTCATAAATTCACCTCTGTATTTTATAAAAATTTTTTATGGCATTTTATTTCTTTTAACTTTGACATATAATGCATTTCAATTTATAAAATTATATATATTAAATAATTTAACTTGTAGAATTATTTTATTACACGCTAAAATAATTGGATCAGACTACGTATCAAGTGAATATCTTACACATAAATGCAAAAAATATTCAAAAATTATTATTTTTACTATTTACAAAAATACAATATAACCAAAATTTGCAACTTTAAAAGACACAATAAGCCTCTTGTAGAATTTGGAGTACTATAAGATTTTTTTCATAAAATATATAAGTGAATTTATATGTTTGACAAAAAAATATTTTACTAAAAATATATTACTCTTATCATTCCAAAATATAAATCATTTTAAATTATTGTCTTATTTTAAATATAAAACGTTTTGGATATTTTATAGAATAATAAATAATTTTTTTTTCAAATATATCATTATTTATATTAAATATGATAACCATCTTACAAATTACTCTCATTTAAAATAAAAATAATTTTTTTTAATAAGGTGAGGATTCAAACCTCGAGGTAATGCCGGGTGGCATATATAGTTACCGCTAGCTGTGATTTGATGTGCAAAATAAAAATAATTTATTTGAATTACTTTTGGTTCTTTTTATAATTTTAGAAAATTGATTATTTGTTTAATCCCGTGTAGAAATATAATTTGGGACCAGGGGTACATGTCATATATGAATGATATGCTATGCATATTGCATACATCTGATATACATAGTCACATGGACATACATAGCACAGAAGAAGACGAGAGGAGGAGGAGATGAATAGCATTTGACTTCACTTTCTTAGAAAGAGAAAGGAAGAGAAAATAAAGAGAAGAGAGAATGAAGGAGGAGAAAATTCAATGGGATCTAATACAATTTTGACGTCCGCAAGGACACAAACACTCTCTCTCTTCCTTTCTCTCTCTAAACATTCTCTCTCTGGATACAGCAGAGAACAGGGCACACAACTCATATACTGATAGAGAGAGAAACAAAAAAAAAAAAAAAAAAAGAAGCGAACTTAAAAAAGAAGGTAGATTTTTGACGAACTCAGCAAACAAAAACCCTAGAGTGCAAGAGACCTTTTGGACTATTGAACTCCTTCTCCGTCTCTATTTAATAAAAGAGTGTTTTCTTCTCTTTTTTTTGTGGTTGATGATTATTGAGAATTTTTGGGATTTTGGTATATGCTTGATTAGAGAAATCTTTGTTTCTCACTGTTGTCCCTCTCACTACCGTTAATTTCACTGCAGGTGAGTTCTGTATTTTCTAGCTTGTTTCAGCTCGGACTTTAGCTTTTTTTTTTTTTTAATACCCATTATTTCTTTTGGCTTATTGGTGGCTCTGGATCTTTGATTCAGTTTATTAGGGCTCGATCGAGGTGGTTTTAATGGTCAGTCGTAGCATTTTTTGCATTTTTTGTTGCAGTAACTGTGTTCCATTTCATAAAGTATCAATTTTGCAGTCATTTTGAAGCCTTTTCTTTTGGGTTTGGTGATTTCAATTTGAGTTATTTGACTGTGGTAAACATTTTTTTGATGGGTTTTGTTTGATTTTGATGCAACTTTTTTGTGGTATCATGAGTTTTGGGAACATGGGTTTGTTGTAGGATTTGATTGAGGTTCAACTTTCTTTTTGTGTTTTTTCATATGGGTTTTTAGTTAACAGTGCAAGAATACTGAGCTGTGCTTGAACTACTGTCTTTATTGGCGGATGTTTGATTTCTTAATTCTTAGCTTTTTGTGGATTTTTTTTTTTTTTGAAATGGATCTGAAACCGCTTTTCTGACACAGGGATTCATGCAAAGACCATTGAAGGATTGCTGGTCGTGTGAAGATAGCGCGACTCTAGAATGTTCAAAATCAAGGCATGTTCCTTGGCTTTTGTTTACTTTGGTCTATGGCTTGTGGTTGGTAGAGTGCAACACCATCTACTCAGGCACAAGACCTACTCATTCTGTTCGCTGCACAATAAGGACTTTGAAGTCTGCAGTCTTGGATGTGGAGTTGAAATGCTAAGTAGGTCCAGCTGTATGCCTGCTTTATTCTGATTGGTTATGTAATTGTAGGCTTATTCAATTCATGTTATTTTAGATAATTGTAATACTTAGAAGAGTGTTTGTAGATTGTGATTCTTGATAAAATGGTACCCTCGGGGCCGCCTACTCCGATTGGTGGTGCCCAGTCTGTTTCTCCTTCACTTTTGAGATCAAATTCAGGGATGCTGGGAGCTCAAGGAGGTTCTCTGTCTTCTCAAAGTGCATTCCCTTCACTAGTTTCCCCACGTACTCAGTTTAATAATATGAATATGCTCGGAAATGTACCCAATGTCTCCTCCTTCCTCAATCAGTCTTTTGGAAATGGGGGTCCAAATCCAGGGCTTTCTGGTCCAGGAAGTAGCCAGCGTGGAGGTATTGATAGTGGGGCTGAAACAGATCCACTTTCAGATGTTGGTAGTGGAATGGGTTTCAATGCTACTTCATCTTCATTTGTACCTTCGAATATGGTGAATCCTGGTCCATCTGGTCAAGTTCAGGGACAGCAATTTTCAAACCCTTCTGGCAACCAGTTGTTGCCAGATCAACAGCAATCCCAACAACTTGAAGCACAGAGTTTCCAGCATGGTCAGCAACCAATGCAACAGTTCTCTGCCGCTCATAATACACAGCAGGTGCAGCAGCAGCATCAATTTCCACAAATTCGAGGAGGAATAGGTGGCGTTGGGCCTGTCAAGTTGGAGCCTCAGTTAGCAAATGATCAACATGGAGGACAACAGCAGCAGGCACAGCAGCTGCAGCCATTGAGAGGTCTTGGTCCTGTCAAATTGGAACCACAACAAATTCAGTCCATTAGAAATTTAGCGCCGGTAAAATTGGAACCTCAACATTCAGATCAGTCATTGTTTCTACATCAGCAGCAGCAGCAGCAACAACAGCAACAGCAACAACAGCAGTTCCTTCATATGTCAAGGCAGACTTCACAGGCTGCTGCTGCACAAATGAATCTTTTAAATCAGCAAAGGTTACTGCAGCTACATCAGCAACAGCAACTTTTGAAAGCAATGCCACAGCAACGGCCTCAGTTACCACAGCAATTTCAGCAGCAGAATTTGCCTCTAAGATCTCCTGTGAAACCAGCATATGAACCTGGGATGTGCGCTCGCCGGCTCACACATTACATGTATCAGCAACAGCATAGACCAGAAGTGAGATTTCCTGGTGGTGAATAATATATTCTGACCTTTCTGTTGACATTGCTTGTTTGTAATCATGCTTAATTGTCATGTAGGACAACAATATTGAATTCTGGAGAAAATTTGTGGCTGAATATTTCGCCCCACATGCAAAAAAAAGGTGGTGTGTTTCTATGTATGGAAGTGGCCGACAAACAACTGGAGTTTTTCCTCAGGTCAGCTGCTTGATAAAACTTAGCAAAATTAAACAATTGCTGACATACTTCTAAATCACACTAAACTATTTCTATGTTGGTATGCAAGTTTTAAATGGTGAAATCAGGTCAATTGTTATGAAGATCTTTGCATATTTTATTATATGATCTTCCTAATTTTCAGCTGTGATGCTTTCTAAGAATCCATGAGAAGTGAAAAGAATGCTCTCATGAAGTTAATACATTTTTTTTTTGTAAACTACTTGTTTAACTTTCTTCTAGTGCCAATTATGATGTAAATTGTTCCCAACATCTTACTTGCAACTTTTACAGGACGTATGGCACTGCGAGATTTGCAATCGCAAGCCAGGCCGTGGCTTTGGTATGATGTTTGATCTTTTACTGCTTTAGTTTTAGTTCTTCGATGAGACTCTCTCATGGTGCTAGTTTGCATTGGTGTGTCCTTAGTTTTAGTGCTTTCCCCTCAATTATGTTGTATTTTATTTTGATATACCGTTGCTCAGAGGCTACTGTTGAGGTTCTTCCCCGGCTTTTCAAAATCAAATATGAAAGTGGTACTTTGGAAGAGCTTCTTTATGTGGATATGCCCCGTGAATATCAGAACTCATCTGGTCAAATTGTCTTAGACTATGCAAAAGCAATACAGGAAAGTGTTTTCGAGCAACTTCGTGTTGTTCGTGATGGGCAATTGCGGATAGTCTTCTCTCCAGACTTGAAGGTACACATTAAAGGGGTTCATTTTTTTTCTATAAATAATTTTTAAATTCCTGAGGTAGAGTAAATTTGCTCTTTCATTGTTTTTTCCAGATATGCTCTTGGGAGTTTTGTGCTCGGCGTCATGAAGAACTTATTCCTCGAAGATTGTTAATACCACAGGTTGGCAGCCAACTGTTTTGCTTAATAACAAAAAACACTTTGTTACTTTTAATTCCTGAAAAAACATGTTAAAGAATATTTTTGTAATCGAACCTTTATCGTCTAAAACTTAGAAGGCTGAACTTGACTTTCTGGTATTAGGTCTGTTAGGTATGTTACCAGTTTCTAGTGAAACAGATGATGGATTAAATGGTAGTTGGACTTACATACAAACTCTCATGCTTACCAATGTTATTTCCATGTGGGAATTTCTTCAATAGAAAACCAGTAGTGAATTATCCAATTTGGTTGCTCTTTGTATCTATTCCATAAGATACCATTATCTAGAGAGACTATAACAAGTATTTTATTGAAATGGTTAATTAATGAGATTCTGATTTTGGGTGCTATGACATGACTGTGATCTGTGCAATTGTACTGTATTCTATGTGGTTGTCCTATTCTCTCCTTCTCTTCAGTTTGGGTTCTTGTTCTCATAATTTAATGTTGTAATCACACAAACCAAGTGTTCTTAATATTTGAATCCAAAAGCAATACTCTCTCTCACATATTGATTAATGTTAAATGACTGTTGTTATAGTAGTTCTTACACATTGAATGTTGCATTTGAAATTAATTCATTTTATACGTAGTGTTTTATATTAATTTGATTACATATCATCTTTACAATTAGTTTTATGATTAAGGCATGCTGTGTCTCTTAGTTGATCACTTTTCGTGTCCGCTAATGTCACCATTTAACTGTTGGTGGTTGCAATTCTCGATACATGTAATAAATTCCACTATGGAAAGATATCTATGCACTCTTGTTGCTGGATTATGATCCTGTATAGGTGAACCAGCCTCGATATAGATTCACCTGGTGATTAAGATTTATGTCTCTAACTATTGAATGTGTGTTTTACCATATGCACAATTGACAATAAATTTGCCTAATAAATTTTATATTTTGATAGAAGAATTTAATTGTTATTTACGCAGTTTTGGATTTTACATATGATGAAATAAGTTGTACTAATAATCTAGTAATATCAGCAATTCACCTTAGAATTATATGATCTTCCAGTTGTCCCTGGACCTTTTCTAATGGATTTTGAGGCAATCTAGTTTGTGGGCTTGCTATTTTAATGTAAAAGGCAAAGACCTCCAGTCAACCATCGAACAAAC
The DNA here is from genome assembly GCA_947857235.1 of Jatropha podagrica. Classification (NCBI taxonomy): domain Eukaryota; kingdom Viridiplantae; phylum Streptophyta; class Magnoliopsida; order Malpighiales; family Euphorbiaceae; genus Jatropha; species Jatropha podagrica. The sequence goes on from CANUEP010224456.1 coordinate 15,163, forward strand.
ATTTAGAAGCATTAAGTGGAAGCTTTTTGCTGTGGCATTGTATCCAAAAGAGAAATATGCTGTGCTGACAAGGATTATGCATGAACTTTGGTTTTTATATTTTGCAGGTCAGTCAGCTTGGTGCTGCCGCTCAAAAGTACCAGACTGCTACTCAAAATTCATCATCTAATTTGTCTGTTCCAGAGTTGCAAACTAATTGTAATATGTAAGTTGTTTAGCAATGTATTTCATATCAAACAAAGTGGTATTTTTGAATGGCCTTTGATTGTAATTAATTCCTTCTTTCCCCGTTTAGATGGATAGTTAAGTGTTCGATGAGTTCCTTGATGTACTGAATTGTTAACCTCTTTGGTGTAGGTTTTATTGTGTTGAATGATCAGTCAATCTAGCTGTCAATAACAATATTTACAAAGTTGTGGCAAACTTGCAAGTTGCACTTATTCATCCTTAAATAGGAAATTATTATTAATATTATTATTATTATTGTTATTATTATGACTTCTAATTAAGGTGCATAGCTTGCATGGTTTGTCTTTGTTTTGCTGATAGCGGTCAAATTAGGATTATTGACTAATCTGGGTCTTCAGAATGCCGCTGAGCATGTACACTATAAGAGACGTGGGAGTTGCTCTCTTATATTGTTCACTTAAGAACAGGCTTTGTTGATTTGAGTTATCTAAAGACAGAGGACTGGCTAATTTTGCAGTTGCGACTAGAGTTTTCTTTTTCTTCCTTTTTTTTTTTTTTTTTTTTTTTTTTTGCATTATGTATAATTTTCTCATGCAAGGATGCATGTTACATTTGGATTAAATTGAGAAGAATTATCCTTTATCCCTTGGCAGGCTTTACTGTTGGTCCCATAATTTATTCCCAAATGTCTGTAGAAATGTATGCTTTTGTAATCCTGTGTATCTTTATCTATAATCTGTTAGAAAGCACAGATTCAATGAACAAATTAATCGTTTTGGACAATAATGTCTTATGCCTGCCTTTTTCTATCAATTATTCATGAGCTATCCTTCTCTAGGTTTGTTGCATCAGCTCGGCAACTTGCAAAAGCTTTGGAGGTTCCTCTGGTAAATGATTTGGGATATACAAAGAGATATGTGAGGTGCCTGCAGGTGATGGCCTAAATCCTGTTATGGTCAATATGGCTGTATGAATTTCATATTGATTAACGTGTTAAAAGGTTACAATTAGTGAGTCTTTTCTGCATGTATCTTAGTAAGTGGGTGTGCATTGGAGGTTCATGTCCATTTTGGATTAGAAAAAAATGCCCTTTGGTTTGAGATATTATTCTATTTGATGGACTTGGGCCTCATATTTGAACACATTCTACTTTCATGACAAAAGATTCATCATTACAATAATATGGGGAAAAGGATACGGAGAAACGTTTTTGGAATGTGGAAACATCCATGGCTAGGAGTTTCCATGCACCATGGAGTGATAGTGTTCTGTTAGCATTTGATCTTTATGTTTTCTCCTATGGTTCCTTCCATCAAAACATTATTTTCCTTTTGAATATCAGTCTTGGAAAGGACTTTGATTTCTGGATTTGTTTGTTTGTGGACTCTCTACATGGCGTATTACCAACATGAGTACAATTTGCAGTGTCTCTACCCACCGTCATGATTTATACACATTTTCAATGATTTTAGGTTGACTTTGTGCATGTTTTGTCTATTAAATTATTCTTTTCATATTATAAAAATGATATTGATAATATATAAGGGACTAAAGCAATGTTGTATTATGATAATTTTATACGATTCTCTGTTGCGTTTGGGATTTTGCTTAATTTCCATTATATCGGTTGATTGCTGCACTTTTTTTTTTTTTTTTTTTTTTTTTTGTGACAAGTTGTGTGCAATATTGTTGCAGATATCTGAAGTGGTTAACAGTATGAAAGATTTGATTGATTACAGTCGGGAAACAGGGACTGGACCTATGGGTAAGTTTGACTAGTTTTCCAGTGATTATGACCTTGTATTCTGTAATAACACTTTGTGCTTGTTTTGATAATTTGTCATACACAATACAAGTGTGATGAGGGTGTCTCAGTGCTGCTAGTTAGTCTTACATTATTTAGTAGGTTGTTTTTGTTTACCCTCTGCATAGATGGATAAAACAGGTAGTTGCTAATTTTTTTTATTGCTATAAACTCAATATACAGTATCATATTGCCTATTCATATTGCAGATCTCAATCTCATTAAGCAATAGCTGTATTTTAACTTTGGCAGTTGAAGGGATTGTCTTATTCAAGTACGGTTAACAGAAGAACTTAAAATTAGGAGAGTTAAGTGAAAATGTCCGGATTTTAAACATAATTGCAAAATACTAATACTAATACTAATACTAATAATAATACTAATAATAATGGATTGAAGGGTCATGTGAAAAACTTTCAAGTTTTAGGGGCTCAGTATATATTTCTATTTGTATTTTATTTAAAATTTGGAAGTGCTTTACCATCCAACTACCAATATAGTCTCACCTTTGATCCCTTGGATGTCTTGACACTTCAGAAGAAGCAAGAATGTGTTGTTGACTGGGTTGTGATCTTTGGCAACTTGGGTTATGTATGCAAAGCCAGGTGTTGGAGGTGTTCCCTCTATCTGCATGTCTGCCTTTTTCCTTCTATCTATTTACTATTTTACCTTGTACTTCACTCTCTGATTGCTTGTGAAACTGCTATTCACCTCATAAGAATTGGTATGTTTGTTTACATGAATATAGTCATTGCATTAGGGTGTAATTGGACAGGTTCTGTCTTCATATTCGTAGTTTTCATGTCAATATCAGAACACAGTGTTGCTTTCAATGGACACTTACCTCATTTAATTATTTGTTGGCAGAGAGTTTGGCAAAGTTCCCTCGGAGGACTAGCGCTTCATCTGGGTTTCATAGTCAAGCTCAACAACCCGAAGAACAGTTACAACAGCAACAGCCACAGCAACAAACAATGCCCCAGAACTCAAACAGTGATCAAACCTCTGTCCAGGCTGGTGGAATCCAAATTGCTGCAAGCAATGGAGTGTCTAGTGTAAATAACTCCCTCAGCACAGCACCTGCATCTACTTCTGCAAGTGCTATTGTTGGGCTTCTCCACCAGAATTCTATGAATTCAAGACATCAAAATTCTATGAATAATGCAAGCAGTCCCTATGGAGGAAATTCTGTTCAGATTCCATCACCTGGTTCCTCCAGCACGATGCCTCAGGCACAACCTAATCCTTCTCCTTTCCAATCACCAACACCCTCATCTAATAATCCTACACAAACATCTCATGGTTCCCTAACAGCTGCGAATCACATTAACTCTACGAACTCACCAGCAAATGTTCCCTTACAACAGCCTGCTCTTTCTGGTGACGCTGACCACAGTGATTCTCAGAGTTCTGTTCAGAAAATAATCCATGAAATGATGATGTCCAACCAACTTAATGGCACTGGTGGTATGGTTGGTGTTGGTTCATTGGGGAGCGATATGAAAAATGTTAATGGGATTTTGCCAACAAGTAACAATACAGTTCTCAATGGGGGAAATGGCCTGGTGGGGAATGGGATGGTCAATAATTCTGGGATGGGGAGTGGTGGATTTGGCACCATGGGCAGTGGACTTGGGCAAGCTGCCATGGTCAATGGAATTAGAGCTGCAATGGGTAATAACTCTGTTATAAATGGACGCGTGAGTATGCCAATTCGAGACCAAAGCATGAATCATCAACAGGATTTGGGCAACCACCTGCTTAGTGGGCTAGGAGCAGTTAATGGATTTAATAATCTGCCATTTGATTGGAAACCATCCCCTTGAAGGTTCTATCAATGATACTGATGTGTCAGTTCTTGATTGTAGCTGCTTGTGCAGCATGAGTGTGGGCAGAATTTCGTGCAGCCCTGTGAAGATGATGACATTACACGAAGGAATAGTTTGAGGGCTAACTTCCCACTTTGTACTAATTTCAGGAAAAAGTAAAACATATAGCATAGTGTTCTATCAATGAAATGTTAAATCTTCTTCGAGTTGCATCATTTTCTTCTAATTGTTTTCCTGATTTATAATTCAATACAGCCTCTTTTCTCACTAACAGTCTAGAAATGAGATTCAGGGACGAATGGTTGTCTACTTGAAAGCTCTTATCCTGTAGTTCCTGCCATTACCAGAATCATAAAAATAGTGTATGTATTTTCTCTCTCTCTCTCTCTCTCTCAGAGCGTGTATATTCATGGCTTGCTTGAAAGTAGTATTATCTGTAGAACATTTTCATTGAAATGGCTAGAACAATATTAATTCCAAGTTTCCTACTATAGTGTTAGTAAGATCTCCAGTTCATTGTTGAACTTTAGTTTCCTGTATTGTTCAATGACTGGAAAAACATGCTTTCCCCTTGTCTTTGGTCAACTTGCCAGACCTTCCCTACTGGTAACTAATAATTTAATTAATATGTCATTTGCCATGAATAGGGGCAGGTGCACATCAACGGAGGAACATGGTCTAACCTAAATGAGCTGTGATGTATATGATCTGCTGGTAGAATAATGAATCTTCAATGTCCAGAAGTATATATTTATAATAAGAACAGGGAAGAGATTTATTATTCATGTGCTCAAAGCCTTGTTTTGGAATTTTTCATCATTATTATGGATGAAAACTTTCATTTCACTTGTGAATTTATTGTTATGGAATTCAAAATTACTTAAAATTTCTCAACGAGGGGTAACGTGGATTAATGGATATTTGTGCAGAATTTGGAGAAGTTAATCCATAGTTGCATTTTTACATTAAATACAAGAAACATATTTTAAATCATAAGCTGGTGCAGCTTTGTAGCTGTCTAAGTTGTGTCAACTTTCAAGCATCTATATATTTCTCTATAGTACTAGACAAGGTCGTCTTGGGCACTGCTCCGATGACACTTTCTTTCTTCTCTCCTTTCTTGAAAAACAGCACAGTTGGTATGCTCCTTATTCCGTATTTGTTGGCAATATTTGGGCACTCATCGGTGTTTACCTTGAAACATGAAATCTTTCCGGCATATTCTTTTGCCAATTCGTCGATCACCGGTGCTATCATCCGACATGGTCCGCACCATGGTGCCCAAAACTCCACAAGAGCTGGGTTTTCACTGGCAATGACAAGATTATCCCAGCTTGAATCTGTAACCGCTTGAACTGCAGATTCAAAGCCCTTTGTGTAAATCAGATCGAGTTTTTCAGCATTCATTAATTTGATAAGTGGGTAAGATGAACAAAATTGAGGAAAAGAAAATCTTCATAACAGAATTCAATATTCAAAATCAAGTAAAATCTCATCTAGGGTTATCAAAAGGTGAACAACTAACTATGTTTTATAACTTATTTATTTGAGGGAATAAACAAATAATGTCCATTTTCTTGCTTTTCAAGACGACCATTACAAAAAAAGAAAACATTTATGAGGAGATATCCATGAACCTGAAATGAAATTAGTATGCGTAAATTAAAAAAAAAAAAAAAAAGTTTGGTTGGACAACAAGAATCATATTTATTTTACATTTAAAAGTGATATATTACATTTTATGAAAAAACAGAGTAATCCATTTTTTCTTCTATTATTTGAAGAAAAATTCATATATTGCCCATTTTCTACTGTTGGAATCAATATTGTGATAGTAATATTAATTTTTTTTTTTTAAAAAAAAAAGTGAAAATTGAACTAAATGAAAGTCGATGGTTTCAAGAACTACAACATGATGAATGTGGAGGAAGCTAATTAAACAAGAATAAAGACTTGTGATTAATTAAAATGCTGCTGCATGTTATCAAACACATATCTAATAAATTAAAAAAAAAAAAAATGGTGCACAGAACAGAACGCATTAGCAAACCTTCATTTAAAGCTTCACGAGCCTTGCAAACAAAACGAGCTTTTTGGCTTCTGGGTTTGAGCCTGAGAGAAGAAGAAGAACAAGAAGATAATGACAAAATATCGTTATTTGCTATATTAAACATTCCTTTACAAGAAGTTGGCAAATGAATCTTCAATGGCTGTGAACATTGCACTACACCACCTCTGCCACTTGTGCATACTTGAAAACAATTCTTCATAGCCATTTCTTTCTCTCTCTCTCTCTCTCTCTCTCTCTCTCTATGTCTCTCTTTTACTCTCTACTTTTAAATTTCTAATGGATTATGCTAAGAAAAGATGATGAGAAAGAAGATGTGGTCTTGGTCTTTTGGATTTCTTTCTTTATTTATATTTAAATTATTTATTTTTCCTCTAATTTTGAAGATTTATATCCAAGATACCGAACTAATTTCGGAAAATTCAATATATTCTCTTTTAAATTTTATTTGGAATTTTTAAAAATATACATTTTATTTCGACATATTTAAATTTTAGTTTCGCAATTCTAACATTTAACACACTATTGCATCCTTTTGAATTTCTTATCTCCAATATTTAGAAGAGGATATTCCAATAAATTTGTGAGGCTATAGAGGGTCTTGTAGTTCATGTGGATGACATTGCATTACGTAGAAATTCGAAAAATAATAAGAAAACAAAAATCTAAATGATTCAATCCAAAGGTGTAAGGTTTTGTAGAAGTTTAAAGTTTGAATGCTTTAGTGAGTCCTCATTGGTTGACCGAAATGTGAAACATCGTTCTTACTGGAATTAATGGTGATATGATATCCAGCAATTGGACTCTTAGGTTTTGATTCTTCTCAAATACTTATTTCACCAGCCACATTTAAAATTTTCCATCTCAATATAGTTTTAGAAGCGGATATATTTTTGCAAAATTGTGAGGTGTAAAAGGTATTGGAGTGGCTGTGGAGGACAATTTGTGAAAGTGATCGATCAACCAGAAAATCATTAGGGTTTGAAGGTGCATATTATCGATGTACTCCTCAATCCTCAGCCATCGGTGGGAAGCTTATAATTAGGGATTGAGATCATCACTGTTGGCTGTGTTTTTGGAGTGTACATATAGAAGAAGATGGAACCTATTATTTGGAGTGTACTCCTCAATCCTCAGCCATTGAGCTTTCATCCAAAAGGCCATAATTTCTCAATAGAAAAATGTAAAAAAGAGTAAGTTAGGGACTATAAATAAAACTCTCAATTTATTTTATGTTTTATTATAATCTTCCAAATAAATATTAAGATTATTTATTAAACTTATTTTTTTTTCAATAGAAATACATGTCAATTTCACCTCTAAAAAACTTGTTTATTAAAATTAAAAAAAAAAGTTATATTTGTAGGTAAAATTAGCCCTTGAATTTTTTATTTTTAAACGAATTAATAAATTGATTCGATTTAACCTTTTATCTCTTTTGTTCTACCTGAAAAACATTAAGATAAGATTTTTCAACGCTTATAAATAGAAAGTTTAAAATATATAAAAACATCATTTTTCTAATATGGTAGATTTACAACTGTACCATAACCTTTATTTGTTCAACATAAAAATGCATGAACTTCATATGCAATGATACACTAATAGTTTTAATATATATATGTATAAGCTGAGAAAGAGAAAGTGTAAGACACTTTCTCTATTCAACGTTCTTTTTTCCTTTTTTTTTATTATTTTTTTATTGTGATTGGCCACAAATAATATTTAATGATAATATTATCTGTGAATTTTTTTTATAATAATTAAAACTTTTAAAATTTAAAAATACTTATCCATATTATCTATATTTGACACGAAGAAGAGATTTCATTTAGGCTGTGTTCGGTAATAACTTTTTAAATAGCTTTTAGAGTTTTGACTAATTAAAACGCTGAACATTGCATAAAAAGTTATTCAGTAACGTAACGTTTGAATTAGCTTTTAAATGTTAGGGTAGTTTTTTTTTAAAAGTTAACCCATATAACGTTTAGTTTTTAGTGTTTTATGAATAGCTACTCAAACAGCTAACAGCTAAACGCCGCTAAAATAACTAACAACTATCAAAACAACTAATTTTACCGAACAAATCTTTAAACATATGACGACATTATTCTTTACCCAATCTAAACAACGTCCTTCTATTGTTGGGATTAAACAACGGTTCCAATTGTTGAATTGCTTTAAATTCTACTACGTGGCTTCTCAAATCAACCAGAAGCAAGTTATACAATCAAGTAATATTTTTCTTTTTAATATTGTTTGATTCATTGTCTCAGTAGCATTCATATTAATTACTGGATCTGTTTATAACTGCTTTTTACATATTGTTTAATATAGATTCTGCCATGCTTATGAAATGTTGAATAGAAAATTGTTAGGACTTGATTTATATTTACATGTGATATTGGATTGGTGTATTTTGATTCAAGTTTTCTTATTTTGATTATTGCACTAAGAAGATCCGATCCAATGTCTTTAAGTTATATTTCTTTATTTACAAGTTGGCCTCTCATAAATTTCATTTTGAGAAATTTTAATTACATGATTTAGTTAAAGTCAATTTGGGTGAACTAAATATATTGGGCTCTTAATTGACTCTTTCTATTCAATATTTTTATTGTTTTTAGGATTTTTAAGAATGTTTTGCGACAATTTTCTTCATTAGAATCGATGAAATCGCAATAAATATGACTTTAAATAGATATCTAATGATTTTAAGGTTGTTTGAGTTTATGTTAGTGTATGTGAACTTATGGACCACATTGTAATTTGTGTATCATTTTTTTCTATTTCATAATTTTTTAATAATTATACTCCCTAATCGCAAACATAATTTTAATAAATGTCTATATAAGAATTCTCACATTATAATTGACCCAAAATGTTAAACCTAATCTTTTTAATTATTTTAAATAAGTTCGGGAGTTAAATTGATTGAAAAGATTAAATCTGATATTTTTTATCTCGCTAAATAAGTTTACAGATTAAATTAATTAGTTATTGCTTTTCAGGTTGCAAAATTGAAAAAAAAAAAAATAGAAAAAAACTCTTAAAAAATTTGTTAGCATCAATTTCAAATTGATACCGAATTAATAATTTTAAAGCTGTCTAAACTGCCTAAAAGCAATGTGATTTTAGTTTCATCTTTTTAAGAAACTGAAATTGATAGTTACGAAATTGAAACGATGACTTAAAAACTATGATGATGCCTACTGTTTTATTTATACTTTTTAGGCATTAAAAAAGAAAAAGGAGATCATTGAATGTTTAGGGTTTCGTTTTTAATGATGAATAATTATACTATTTTCGAATGAGTGAATTTTTTTTTTGAAGGAAAATAACTATAGAAAATATTTGGAGAAATGTATTTTCTGTCTATTGGAAAATAGGAATTAATATTTTATTTACTTTCCATTTGGCTCCATATATATTAAATCTCTGAAGAGAGAATAACAAAAGAAAGTGAAAACTTCACTTAAACTTTATCTTTTTCTTAAATACTGCATAATTTAAGTAAAAAAGTAATTATCAATTTTCAATAATAATATTTATTTTTCTCTAATATTTTACGGAAAATAAAAAATTATTTTCTTCCCTCTAATATTTTCATTCCTGTCCTTTCCAAACAAAGGATCGAAGAAGCACACTTACTTTGAACAACAAAATTAAGATGCAATGAACCAAAAGAACCCTAAATATATAACCAATACATAAGAACTGACCATTTGCAGTTATTACAGAAACAGAAGGAAAACCAGCCATTGGTTTTGTTTCTAAAACAAAAACCAGAAAAAGCAAGTTGTGTCTCTTAATGATCGGACACATCTTATACACGTTCCCTACCATGTGGAACTGAGAATTCCATTATTTATTATAATTAAATTGGTAATTATTATCTCACCCAACAAAAAAATAATTCAACATGTAAACCTTTTGGATGTAGAATTAAATATTTTCCGTCCATCTCATAAAAATAAATATAATTTTTTTATTTCAAAGTTTTATTAAAAAAGACATTTAATATTAAAAGGAAAAATGCAGGTAACATCGATTGTGCATTCAATAAAATTTTTTACAATAATGAATTAACATGAAATATAATATGTGTACGTTGTTAAAAAATATATATAATATAATAAAAATTAATTGTACCATGGAAAATAAAAATCTAAAAACATATTGATAAATGATAAATTTATTCAGGTAATTAAAAGAAGGTTCGTTTATGTTTAAAAAGACAGCTTTCATTATCTTTTCCATATATGGAACGCAGCTTGACGTAAGAAGCAAATTCTTGGCCATACCAGCAAGATTAGCCATTGAAGAAGAGGAGGGTGTCTTTATTGCAAATTGCTTCACTGATAAAGACAACTCAACAAATGACCCTCAAATATCTAATCATGCATTATTATAATAATAATTATTTTTATTGCGTTGATGATAAAATTGGGATTTTTATATAATAATGCACTAAGATATTGAATATTTTATTACATAACAAAACAAAAGAGACATCAAAATCTGTTAGTAGACCTTCTATTCCCAATTGCAATAGCAATGGATGTGGGGTTTTATGAGATAAAATGAGATCATTAATTATTAGGTGTAACCCAAAATGGAACATGTCTTTGACTCTTCATCAACACCAAAATATTTTCTGATTTTTACTTCCACATGTTGAATTGCAAATTTTCTCGTTCCTTTTCTAATTTCATTACAACAACAATACTTCTATATCGAATTTCTTTAAAAACTTATAGTTATTTTTATCATTCAGAGTGTAAAAAATTGTTATTTGATCCAACCCAATCATTGCATATGAAAATCTCAACCCAATCATCAGCCTTGTTTACCTATGTTGCACGGAAACCGAAACAAGAAAACACGCTCTCGCGGAAAAATAACATTTACATTTACAATACCCGAAATGTTCCCAAACGCCAAAACATTTTCCAAATGTCAAACGCCGTGGCTATAAATTTCGTGCATCTTACCTGTTTACAATCCGCAAATACATAGCAGAAAGGCTTCAAACATATATATCACTTTCCAGCCGGCTGGCCCATCCGCTGCCCAATCTGTCACTTGTTATCAGTTATTACTATTAGTTTCCTTTGCATTTATGATTTTGTGTACAGAGGATAAAAGAAAGATTAGCAAGCAGCACAGTTGTTTCTGGGCAGTTAGAAAGAAAGTATTTTATAATTTAGGTTTTGGAGCGAGTAGTTATATATAGAATTCTCTATTTTGCTGCCATTGAATCGTTCTAATCTTGTTTGTATAGCAATGCCAACCTGGTGGACAAGAAACTCTCAAAGAGTCACTCAACTAGAAACAAAAAACGTGGACAAGAACAAGAAGGAGAAGTTTGGAGAGACGCCAAAGAATTTTGATGAATCAATCTTTTTTACTCACTATTCTTCAAGGAAAAACGTTCTTAATTTGAAAACTTCTTCCGTTTCTATTAGTAGGTCTTCGGTGTTCTCTGGTTTTGATTCAGATACCGGAAATGAAATTGCAAAACAGAAAGCTTACCCTTTACCTAAACCTTCATGTTCACCTGAGCCATCCATAATCTTTGACAAGAAAATAGCGATTCTTGCCTCTGATGCAGCTTTGTATTCAAGCACTAGTTCTTCTTTATCTTTTTCTTCTTCTAGTTCTTCTAATGATCATGAAGGTGTTTATTCCGCTGTTACTGATCATGGAGATTTCGGTTCTTTCAGGTCAGTTTCTTCACTAATTCACCTCCCTTGTTTTTCATAATATGAAATTTCAATTTGTGTAGTTACATGATGAGTATTATTTTGCTTTTCCAATTTTGGTTCATTCTCGTTTTGTTAAATCAGTAAAATGCTATGCATTACAAATTATTAACCACATTTATATGGTGTTTGCAGGGCAGTTGAAGAAACCAATCAGAATTTATGGTCAAGAAGTTCATTTAATGAATCAAGAACTCCAACCATGCAGGCATCACCTTCTATGGAGTACTCATCAGAAAAGCAAGAAAATTGGAGGCATCCATGTCATCCTTTGCCTCTTCCTCCTGGTTCTCCTGTTAAATCTTCCTGTAATCTTCAGTCAAGTTGGAAGAAGGGAAAGCTTTTAGGAAGAGGGACTTTTGGCCATGTGTATGCTGGATTGAACAGGTAAACTCAAAAGAATTCATAAAAAGATCACAATTTTAGGCTGCGTTTGGTTGAATGTAGAATTGAGAACAGAACACAAGAAATTCAAAATTCAGATGGGCAAATGTCTTTTTCTTTTTGGGATTTCAATGTCCATTTATAGTGTCTTCTCTTTATCTATAGTGAAAATGGGCAAATGTGTGCAATTAAGGAAGTGAGAGTAATTTCTGATGATCAAAGCTCAACTGAATGTCTTAAGCAACTGAATCAGGTTTCCTTCTTTCTGTCAACGGATTTTCTAAGCCTGGCAAAACCAACTGACTTCCTAATTTCATTTTTTTCTTTCTGTCATTTGTGTGAATAGGAGATTGCATTGCTTTGTGAACTGTCACATCCTAACATTGTTCGATACTATGGAAGCAAAATGGTAAGAGCTCCCATTTATAATTCCTCTCGTGGATGTTCCTTAATGGAAAGCACTGAACTTTTAGAGTATATGTCTATGATACCATTTTATTTCAAAATTGAAAAAATAAATAATTTGAGGAGAAGAGAATATTTTTAGTACATAACGACCAATAAATAGGTACTAAAAATTACTCAAAGAAATGAAATAACATTAACTGTCATGCAGGTAGATGATAAACTTTCAGTTTATTTGGAGTATGTTTCTGGTGGTTCAATCCAAAAATTACTCGATGAATACGGTCCATTTGCGGAACCTGTTATTCGAAGCTACACGAAGCAGATCCTTTCTGGATTAGCTTATTTACATAGAAGGAATACAGTACATAGGTATTTACCTGGTGTATCAGTTTTAATTGTTCATCGGGAATTTAATCAATCTTACTCTACATACCTGAACTGACGAAAGGTGTTGTTTTTAAACTGGCAGGGATATTAAAGGTGCAAATATATTAGTAGATCCTAATGGTGAAATTAAGCTTGTTGATTTTGGCATGGCCAAACATGTAAGTTGATTGTAATTTTCCTATGATCAATTTCTTTTAACTTTTCCGAGACATTTCTGACATCCCGTATTTCAAATCCCAGACATCAGGTTCTTCCTTACTCTCTTTTAAAGGAAGTCCTTACTGGATGGCACCAGAGGTATCAACTATTTCTTTTTTCTTCTTTTTTCGGGGGGATTCTTATTCAGAACCAGAGCAATTAACCGTTAACATTTCCTGACAGGTTATAACGAAACCCACTAGTAGCAATAGTCTTGCAGTTGATATTTGGAGCTTAGGGTGCACAGTTTTAGAGATGGCAACATCTAAACCTCCATGGAGCCAATATGAAGGGGTATGTGCGTGCGTGTGTGTGTGTGTGTGTGTGTATATATATATATATATTACGTAGAAGTCCATAGTAGAAAATTTAGTTCCTATCTGATTCCCTTGTGTTTGAAGCAGGTGGCTGCGATATTTAAGATTGCAAATAGGAAGGAGCACCCTAAAATTCCCAATTACTTATCAGAAGATGCTAAGAATTTTGTAAAGCTTTGCCTGCAAAGAGATCCGTGTAAAAGACCTGCAGCCGCACAATTGCTACATCATCCCTTCATCCCTTCATCCAGTATCAAGATAAGACGAGTTCTTCCAAATAAGAAAGGGATCACATGATGAAGCAAAACATTATAGTTAAACACAAGAGTTGCCAAATAAAATCAGAAATCTGACAAATTTTGACATTGATGAAAATATTGTGGAATAATTCAAGGAAAAAACAATGTATATGAACCCGTTTATGCAAGATATCCGTACAAAATAATAGTAAAATTAGACGGAGTAGATAACTTAATGTAAGCACTAAATTTTCATACCCTTAAAAATCTGATGATGAGACTCAATTATGACCCAAATTCATGTTTTGGTTTGATTCAGAAGTTAGCAATCTCTACCAAAGGCTAACACTTAAGAATGGAGTAACCAAACTGGGTTTGTCCAATTGGTCACAATGGTAGCTCTGCTTCTTTATCAATTGGAATTCAGTTCCCTGGAGAGTAATATGCAATACAACAATATTTTTAGTAATATGTTGTAAACTTCATGTTTATTATTTAGATAAAAAGAAAAAACTGTATCAGCAAAGTCAATTCAAGAAATAAAAGGTAAGCATAAAAGAACTCAGATATGCCTTCTTTGCACTGAACTATATCACAACACGTTTTGTTGGCAATTCCTATAACCTCTGATTGAAGCCTAGAGTAAAACATGGTGCAAAAATGTATACAATAGTGAAATCTACACAATGTTTCAACAAACCTCAGTCTCACATCAAAATGAGTAATCTTTTAAATCTGCTTTCGAGTCATCTAGGTCCACATCTGCTAAGCACTCTTCTGCTGTAAGAGGTGAGAGTTGCCTGGTCTTGCGCTTCAAATTATGTTTGTGCCATTCACTCTTAAAATGATCCCTATACTGCTTGGCATCACCAACAAATGCATCGCAAGTGTTGCATTTATGTTGCTTTACGTCATCTTCAGTATTCTTTTCCTTGGAGATGATCTGCTTTTGCATTTTCTCACTCAGTTGGATCACAGAATCTGCAGACTCTTTTCGTAGGCTTGATGGCATTTCTTCAAGGTCATCATAATCATCTACATGGGTTTCCCCTTCAAAATGCACAGACATAGCAAGAATTTCCAACCTGCCCTGCAGATTCCTCACCATGACATCACACTCCCGAAAAAAACCTGGATCTAATTCGCAAATCTGCACAATTATCAAATGTGAGTGAAGTCTGAAAGGAAGAGTGGACTCATGGTCAAAGATTTATCTAAGATGACATTAACAACCATCAGACTATGTTAAAAAGGGCATTCAATGGAAGGGGAACCCATTTAATCTAAAAGAAAAACATAGAATGTGGCAAGGAATGGCAGGTCAAATTTCGTTAGTGGCCATGGCATCTGAATTTCTGATATATCTTGCAACTAAAAATCATATTTCATTAACAAAGCACAACAACTATATAAACTTGTCACAGTAATCGTGTATGAATGAAGAAACAATTATGTAATAAATCATGCTTCAAAGAAACAATTGTAGGTGTTGGGTTCTGTGAACAGTTCTTACACATTTTCATGATTCTATTATGTCTGCTTAGCTAGATAATAAGAATATCACAACTAAATGCATAGATATCCTTAAGAGAGCAAGAATTTATACAATCTTTTGATCCAAAGGCACAGAATGGATCTCAGCCACCCTAAACTGAATGAGTGATACTCTTAATTCAACTGTAATCCACCCAGCTACAACCAGTAAAGAACAATCTAAGAAGGTAAAAACACATGATAAGTGAAAATAGAACTCCTGAGGGATTACCAAGGAAGACAGGAACTTACAATAGAAAGCTGACTTCCAGATTCATCTTTTGACACAATGGTAGCATTCCATGTACTCAGCTTTTCCAGAAGTGTAGATAAATTTGTTTCAGCAATAGTAAGTCGCAGTCTCATCGGAGACCGTTTTAGTGGGAAGTGCTTTTGAAGCTCACGAATAACTTCTAGTGCCTACACCAGATACAAATTTAATTGAGTTTTTAATCTTATAAGAACAGGGTCAGAATTTGCAACAAAATCAAACTTCAGCACCAATAGATAGATAACATGGCATAAAAAAAAAGTAATAATGAAAGCAAAATAATACATTGATTAACGAATCAGAAAACAGAAGTAAACTGAAAATCCACTAGAATTAGAAGTTTGGCATTGTGGAGTTTCATTTCAATAACAGAGGATAATTACAGAACAAAGATTAGTTAATCAAATCAAGATTTTATTGGGTTTAGTGATAGACCTGCTTCTTGGAACTGCTATGTGGATCAACAGCAAAGTGAATTTCATGCATAAGACGCTCAATCATACTAATAGTGTAAGGCCTTTGAGTTTCAGGATTTATCGTTTTCTGCATAACAATTGTTGCTATATCCCTAAACTGACTTGACAACTGAGATTCCCTCTCTTTCCCAGCAACTTGAAGCTCCCCTTTGTCCAATATCTAATCACCACCACCACCATATGATCAACAAAAACAATTTCAATAAAAAAAAGAAATATTTTGGTCTAATAAAAGGGTTAATTGATTACCTCAAGACATATTTTGGTCTGGTCATCAGTGCCAAAGGCTTTCATTAAATCCTTAGACTTTGCAAGGACTCCTTTAGAAACATTTGAATAAACAGTATGCGACTGTAACACTTCATCTAAATCTTTTTCTCTGTTTCCGTACAAAATTGGCAAGGTTAGAACCCTAAATTTTAAGAATTGGTAAAGTAAAGGGTTATGAATGTGCTTACACGCCAGACCGCCATGAAAGAACCTTGTTCTTGTAACAAGCAATCTCGAAGCGAATACCATGTTTCTTTAATCGAACAACCGCCACGTTGGTTAGCCTCTTTTGCCCTATCGGCTGCATCAACACCTTCGACATCTCTATTCGTTTGTCTTCTCTTTCTTGATTCGCGGATTCTCTAGTGTACTATCTTCTCTTCTCTTTAACTTCACTGAACAATCTAGGGCTAAACCGTGAATGGTGTATTTTTTTTTTTTTCCCCTTTCTAAACGGTTATCATTTCAACCCTTCCCTTAATTGGAACGACAATCGTAGACATTGGACACATTTCAAAAGCGTCAGGGCTGGGTTATACCCGCTAGGCCCAATCCATTTATAAACCCAAAATTACCAAAGCCCGGTCCAATTAGATAAATTTTAAGGCATCAATTCAAGGGTTAATTTTCGTTTCTGCAACTGCTACGGTGCTGTACTTTTTGTTCTCTCTGTGCAGCAGGAAGGAAGAAGAGAGAACAGGAAAGAAAACAAAATGCCTTCTTCAAAAGATGAGAGCGAAGAAGCTATATCTTCCAACGAAGAGAAATCGATTGATAATAGTAACAACAATAGCAGCAATTTCTATGATATCTATGGACCACAAGTACTGTTTTCTCTTTCCTTTTTTTTTCTTGGTCGTTAAACATGTATTTTTCAATTTCATTTGTTGTTAATTATTTGTGATTAGCATACAAGAGAAATGGGCTTGCTTTTTTAATGTTAAACTTTAATCAAGGGCTGAAAAAATTTGCAGCATATGTATGATTTTACTTATTATGCCATGACTTATATTGGTTTTGTGGGAATTGAAACCTTCCTGTGTAGGCAAAAGCAGAACTTGTTTTCAAGATGCCAGAAGCAAATTCAACATTGAATATGGAAGTAAGTTCCTTTGGTTTTGTCCATTTCTTTAAAAATGTTGAAACTTTATGACTGGAGTTTCTATTCTGAAACAGGACGTTCAAGGGCTTGTAACCTGGGTTCTCGCTGAAGGATTCATGCCATCATGGGTTTTTATTAAGGTAAGAAAATCACTTTCCTCCCTTGTTTTTTATTTTAGCCTCGAATCTGGATTTTGTGCTTTTGAAGTATGTATGTTTGTGCTCATGTGTTTTTTTATGAGTAAGTAATTTATCCTGAAAGATTTAGAAGTAAATCAGAGGACCCTAGATGGGGTAGAATTTCCAGATTAGTTAGCTTATTGATAATTTTGGTTCTCAGTAGAAATTGAAAAGAAATGAAAATTATCTCATTTGACTTGCATTTTTATCCATGTTCGTTCCTAATCCTCTTGTATCCTAGAGCATGTCCATTTTTCAGCAACTGAGTAATACATGACAGTTGTACTTTTAATGTTTTCCAGTTCCTAAGAATACTTTTTAACATGTTCCAATTTGAAAGAGCACCTTTTAGCTAACATCTTGTGTTTTGTATAAAAAATGTAATCGGGATTTGAGTCTGCTTTGGGTCCTCTTTGCACCTTCTTGTGCTCACATTCAATAGATGGTGCTTATAGGAGCCCCATACAACAGTTTTGCATCCCTGATAAATTTTACGTTCTGAATAATGACATGACTTATTGGTTTTTGCAGAATAAGCCTTTGATTCCAAAAGTGGCTATGCTTTTCATACCTGGCCTGGATGCAGCATTATATTTATCAAAGTCTAAGTTACTTGGTAGTTTCAAAGAATGTTGTGGCAATCCAAGGGCACTTTTAGCTCTTAGGTTAGAAATGCTTCAGTTTTTTTTTTCTATTAATTTGTAGATCATAATATAACTCTTTAACATGCTACTTTATGGCTTTTGGTATTTGTTCATTGCTAGCTGTATGTCAGACGAAATGCAGACGATTGATGCACTTCTAACTTGCAAGACAAAAAGAAAGAGAGATGCAGTTAATTCAATTTCAAGGAAATCTATGCAGACATCTGAACAAGGTTTTATTTGTTTCCCAAAACTTAATTCGGTTAACTTATTATATTGAGTTAATTGAATTGCTTGCATAGGATGGATTTAGTTGTTCTACATGTTTCAATAATTTTTTTACTAACTAGTGTGAGTAGGGATGGAAAAGACAGTCATCAAAGCCATCTTTTTTGTACTTCTATGAATTTTATATTGGGTCTTTTCAGCAGTTTATATGAGACAAAAAAATGCATATAAATTGTTAGTGCGCTAATTTTTAGTGTTTGTTTTTCTTTTCATGCTATTCGCCCTATTTTGGCCAGAATTCCTCACTTATGGTTTTTGGGCTCTGTTATTTGTGTGAATTTATATTGAAATTTTTGCAAGCACTCATGAACCAGACTTCTGATTTTGAATTGCAGGAGTAGGAATTACTGTATATAGTTCACTGATTGAAATCCATTTCTTCCGAAAAAAAAAACTGACATATTGGCAGAACCTTTTCCAGAAGACTAGTTTCACATCTTAAGTTCTATTATTTTAGAGTACCAACAGAATGAGTGAAATACCATTTGATTCATGCAGACATCTACTTCTATTGTTTTATTTTATTTACTTATTTCTATTTTTATTTTTTGTGTTTCACCTGTAAATCTCCCTCCCCAGTGCTGCATTTCACAACTTCTATAAAAGCAAAAACATTTGCTTGACCACCTTGTTTGGCATGATCTTTTCCTTAATTGTTTTGTAATATTCTCTTGCTTAGATGTTGATATTTTTGACATTTGTTGAGTGATTTATATTCTGTAAACTCTTAATCAACTCCTGTAACAAGAATGATGTAATAGGTTTTACATCACATAAACCAAAGTGATTTAATTGGTGGTGGATCTAATGATTGTCCTTTATGGTTAGAATGGAATGTTGCATGACCATGAAACAATAAAATAAGGATATAGTACAACTTCACATTTGAAGTTGATAAGTTAACATCACTATGCAGAAGGAAGAAATTCTGGTATGGGGGACTTATCATCAGCGGAAAGCATGAAAGATCTACCTTTCCCGCTGACATACTACACACTTACAGCTAAACAAATGGAAGAAAATGGGTATTGTATCAATCAACCAGGTAATATGTGTTTGCTATTTGTCTTAATTTATCCTTCTGCTTATGATATTATTTACTTGTTTCTTCATTCATTGAAGCAGTTATATAACATGATTACTGATTTCATGCAGGTTTTCTGTCTACTGTTCCTGCACCTTCAGGTTCTGCTCCTTATGATATGCTGGCACTTGATTGTGAAATGGTATGATGTTAGTTTTGATTGAAGATTGGAAAATATTTTGAAGTATCGGGATAGGCCTGTGAATCTGCATCAAGTTTGAACTTGTATTTTTGTTATAGTTGGGAAGAATATAAGCATAAAGAAAACATCTTTTTGTTATCCCTTATGCTTAATCCACTTGCATATTAACTTAAAGAAATGCTAGGTATCCTCCTAATTGGAAGTGTCTTTATGTACTTTGTCTGTTAAGAGTTCTTCTCTGGATGGATCGTGAAGATTAAATACATTTTGTGCATAGCAGATAGTTTAATATTGCTGTCTCTCTGACTTGATTTATTTGCTCTTATTTTGATAGTGCATCACAAATGAGGGCTTTGAGCTGACAAGAGTGACCTTGGTGGACATTAAAGGACAGGTATGCTGAAAAATGAATTTTTTACTAGTAACATGCTTGTGCTATGCACAATAAATATTTTTATTTATAATTTTAGAGATATTATGATAATATTTTAAAATATAAAATTTAATTAAGAAAAAATTTATAATTTAAATTATTTATAATTTTATATTAGTTAATTTTGTTGAAAATTATTTAAATTAAAGAACATCTGTTTTAAATTCAAAACATTAGATTAATTATATAAAAATTAATGTCTATAATAAAATTAAAAAATATATATATATTAAAAATCTTTGATTTTAATTTATTTTTGAATTAATAAACTTTCTTAGATAGTATTAAAAATAATAAAATAAATGTACAATGGAATTTAATCATAGATGTATATATATATATATATATCATTCTTAATAATAATTTTATATAAATCGTTTTCTCTTATGATTTATCAAATTTTTTCTAATTTGATAGAGTAATAGAAATCATAAGGGAAAAAATATATCAATATCTAAAAGAAATTATATAAGCGTTATTGAAATTATATAAGAGTTATTGAAATTATATAAAAAAAAAATTGATCTTACCAAATATCAAAGAGCTTTTTTTCTATTTATAGTCTAATAATAAGCAATTAATAACAATTCAATATATTATCATTAAAATTAATAAAAAATTATATATTGCAATTTTAAAACAAATAAATATTGAAATATTTGGATATTCAATATTAATAAAACTATTAATAAATATATTCACCATTAACCTTCTTTATCATTCTTTTAAATATAATATTTTCATTTATAATAATAAATGATGACTATAATTGATTATAATGATATTCAATGTGAATATTGTAATAATATTAATTTAAAAGACAAGTTATAATACATATATTAATATAATAATTAATGTCAAAATTATGATAATTTTTAGTTAAAAATAGGTTATAATTTATAATTATTTAATATATATTAATATAATAATTAAATGACAATTAAAACCAATATTATGTAATTTTAAGAGAAAAACAGGTTACAACATTATAATAATTATGATTATTTACTAATATATATTAATTATGATAATTAATACCAATATTTATATAATAATATAACTAATAATTAAATTTTATGGACACTATTAAAATTTAAGAGTCTTATGTTGTATTATAATTTTATGTGTCATCACAAAAAATCTTATGTGACAAGAGTAGAAGAAGAATGCATTCATGAAGTGCCACATGTCAATTTCTTGGAAAAAAATGTTTGCTTTACTTATATATATATATATATATATATATATTGATTTGTCAGATTTGTTGCCAGTAGGGAACTTGCAGTAAATCTTATAATGGAATGCCTAATAGTGTGCCATTTTTATAAATTATCTAACATAGATAACTTAATCTGCATGAAATTCCTTCATGACTCTGCTAAGCATTTGTTGCATTAAGAAGTTCAATCACCAGACAAATTTATTTCTAATTTCTGTTTGGATAATTGATTTACCAGAAGACCATTTTGAATATGAAGGTTTGCTGGGCTTGAATGCGTTTTTTTGGTTCTGGGAACAAGAAAGGCTTTCCTGAGTTAGCATTGCATCTTAATTTTCTGTAATTCTGCTTCTGCGTTGTGTGGTTGGTGCACAAGATATTCGTATTATGCTCAGTATTTGTATGCCTTTCCAGATTTTATAATTTTTATCATGTGTTTCTAGTATTTGGATTTGACAAATGAAGTTTTATTGAGACTTGGTTCTATTGAAATTCATTTATTGTGAAATTTTTGGACTTTTAACATGTGTAGTATTTTCACTGAGCTCCTAATTGACTGCTGGATTCGTGACATCAATTTTATTTGGTTCCGCATAATTGTCTAATGCTGATTCACCATTTGCAGGTGGTATTGGATAAATTGGTCAAACCATTAAATGATATTGTCGACTACAACACGCGGTAGGTCAATGTTTGTCAAACCCTATTAAAGTGTCCTTTCCTTGATCCACATCATAGTGATAGTAACCACAATAGGGAGAAAAAAAAAAGAAAGAATCATGGTGTGAAGGAAGAGAGTGGACATGTCTCTTGTTAGTAATTCATGGAGAAAACTGAATGATGATTTTACTCGACTTTAATTAAATGTACATATTTCATGCGATATTTATCTTCAGTTTTAACATTTTTGGCATTCTTGCTTCATCTTTTTAATTGCAATGCAAATTATGGCTTGATTCAGTATATTTGGATATCTAAAGAACATTGACCAATCCTTTCTCTCTTCTTCCCTGTTTGAGCACCTGTTGAAAAATGGCCCTTTTTTCTTAAATCGTTAATGATAAATTGATTTTGCAGGTTCAGTGGAATCACACGTGAGATGCTGATTGGGGTAACCACAAGTCTTAAAGATGTTCAGGTTTGACACTAACCCTGCAGTAACAATTTTTTGTATGATGCAGCCTTACTGCTCAATATCTTTCTTAAGATAGTATTTTCTTGCATTTACAGTTGCTCCCTCTATTCAGGAAGAGTTCTTAAAGCTGGTTCACAAAGAGACTATCCTGATTGGCCATTCATTGGAGAATGATTTGATAGCACTAAAGATCTCTCATGACTTGGTGATTGATACTGCATTGTTATACAAGCATCCCCGAGGTGGATCTTATAAAACTGCACTTAGAATTCTTGCTAAGAAATTTCTTTCTAGAGAGATACAGCAGTCCGGGGCTGGACATGACAGTATTGAAGATGCAAGAGCAGCTCTAGAACTAGCATTGTTAAAGATTAAAAATGGCAAGCAAATCTTTTTCATAAAAGCTTTTTTTTTTTTTTTTTTTTTTTTGGGAAAGGTACAAAAGTACCATGTTGTTTGACACTTGTTCATTTCAGGGTCCATGAATTGTTTTTTTGACAAAAATGATTGGTCTTTTATTCTGTTAACAATTAAGGGTCTGATGCCTTAATACCGTTAATTTATGCTTATCTGGCATTGGATTTGCCATTTGTCAATTAAGGTCTAACACGTCAACACCAGATGCACTGGGACCCTTAATTGTTGACAGATGAAACACCAATCCTCTTTGGTCAAAAAAAAAAAAAGAATCCAGACTCTAATGTGGAAAGGTGTAAAACAACAGTAATGTTTTGTACTTTTTTCTTTTGTTTTCTGCTTCTCTATGTTTTTCCAATGTTACTATGTATTTCATAACCCATATGTATACCTTTGGCTGTTCTGTCAGGACCTGATTTTGGTTCCCCTCCATCATTTTTAAGGAGAAAGCTCCTCACTGTTTTGAGTGAGAGTGGTAAAATATCCTCTGTCATTGATGATATTTCCATAGTGAAGCGTTATGCTTCTGAATCATCCCATGCATTTCCTGTGTCTTCTGATGATGAAGCACTTTCAAAGGCCATGAAGGAGGTGCAGAATTGGCTATAAATAATTAGGTTTCCCCTTGTTTTATTGCTGGCAGGATACCAATTTGAATGTTGGTTGTTGTAGGTGAAGAATGATAGGGTGCACTTTATCTGGACCCAGTTTTCAGAGTTGAACTCCTATTTGAAGAAGCAAGCGGAGGATGAGGAGAAGTTAAATGCGAAACTTGCAGAAATGATATCATTGCTTACGTGCAAAAAGAAGTCTGCCAAGAAGAATGGCATCAAATGCTGTATGACATCTGATCTAAAGGAAATTTTGACTGACATGGATACCAGGGTCCGTTGCTTATACTCTGTATTGCCAACTAATACAATGATTATAATTTGCACTGGACATGGAGATACCGCAATTGTCAGAAGGTGTGTATTTGCTATGATGCTTAGAATGTCTTTCATTTACTTGCCTTGCTTCTTTATCTCCTTCCATATTATAGTAACTTAGGCTATATTTGGTAAAATGTAGTGTAATATAATTAAAGGCATTTTTAGTGTAATATCTATATTAGAAATAATTTTGATTACATTTTATTACTGCTTTCGAAACATGGCCATAGTGTTTTAGAGTTTGAAAGCTTGTAACTGACTTGCAGCCAAGAAGTTAGAACTTTTAGATGGTAACTTTTGCTCAATTTTAACTGATGCCTACTAGGTTTTTTATTTTATGTTTAAAAAAGATTCATGGCATATAGACTAGGTACAACAAATTAGTTCAGCATTATATGACGTGTTTCATTTTTAAGGAACACATTAAATATCATTTAGAAGACATTTGATTTGTCAATTGTTATCACCGTTGTAGTTCTAGCAATAGGTGATGGGAAATGAATGGTGATCACGTGTTTAACACACAAGATTGGTTTCCCAATCAATGACATCCTTTAGGATATTCATATTTTCCTGAAATTACTTGCACATTTTGAAGTGCCACTTTCAGTGCATTGGCTTATCTTACTTTGAAGTTCTTGTAATGTTTAACTTAGTGTTGGTAAAAAGTTAAATGCTTAATGCTTGCAATTTCATTTAACTTGAGATCAATGTGAATCATATCGACTGAAATTGGGACACGCCAATTTGGTACTATTCTACTTCTAGGTGAAACCTTGAATGTTGAGTGAAATCTTAATTAATATTTTGGTTATTGTCACTCCACTTCTTCGAACATGGAAAAAGATTGAGGAAAATGCTCGCAGAGAAGAAAGAAACCACACAATGCCGTGAGAAGATTGTAAAAGTCTTGGAAGAGCTTCAAGCCCAAGCTGAAGTAGCTTTGTGTTTCGTAGGTTTGAAGAACTGAATATACTACATATATTTGTTATTCTCCTTTACTTTTCTGATCCCAAAATGTCATTACAAATGATTTTAGCACCAATTTTAACTGTTTTGGTGTAAAACAGTTTTGCATTGCATGAGTTGATGTAAATTAATGTAAGAACATCTGAAGTAAGTATGTTAGTTGATTATTGTAAGAAATGAAAGCTTTATGGAGTTTCTGATTTGCAAATGATGTTCTCACACTTTCCAGAACGTTCTCTCAAGGGGTGGTGGGGAGAAAGTATGCTAAAATTGCTCTTCATGGGCTAGGCTCTGGCTTGCTTGACCATTTTTGCCCTGAATTTTCTTTATAAATTATTGTCCATGGCTTCAATTTTAAAGATGACCTTTTACTGACTGTCCTGCCTTACTGGACAGAGGATGAATGTACAAGGAGTTTTGAAGCTGGGAAAACTGAAATCAAGTACAATGCAAATTCCAAAAAATAAGCAGTTTAGACTATAGCCGATTATCAACAAAGTAGTGATAAGAAAATTAAAGATAAATCGAAAATGATGTGAAAAGCAGCAAGAAAAAATAAAGAAAATCTGATAATGATAAATAAATTAGCAACCCTCCTACGTTACTCTAGCACGACTGAGGAAGTCCTTATTTTTGTCTAATAAGAATATAAGATCATATATTAACATGCATCTTGATCTCACAAAAATATAATACAAGGACTAAACAAAAGTAAGCTGTGCCGATGCTGTAGTAACCAAATGGTGCTGGTCACCTCCACGCCGAAGCGACGATCAAGCTTTTTTCTTCCCACCCAAAAAGCAGTGTACCCATTTCCTCCTTCAACGTGTATCTATCGCAGTACTGCTTTATGAGTTTTCGAATCATATCCACTATATTAGGACCCATTGGACATGAAGTGAAGCCAGCCATCTTCATTCTTGCTCGCCATTTACCTGCAACTTCATAGCGTTCGATTCTTTCATCCCCTTCACACGCTACTATGTTTACTATGTCACGCGCCAGGCACTGCCTTTCAACATTCACCCTGTCTTGACTTTCTCTTGGCAAAGTTGCATCAAGGGACTCAAACACAGCAGAATAGTAATTATAGGCTTCAACAAACCTTGGCAAAAAGGGAGCAGTATTTGTGTTCACATCTTGTTCAACTACGGTTACAAGCTTTGGATTTAGGCTCTTTACCATTCGGAGAAGCTGGTCTCGCTCATTTACTGTTGATACACTCTCATCAGGCATGTGATGGAGTTGGAAAGCAAAATTAACTATGAGTGCTTCTCCAGGTAAACACTCCAGCATTGATGGACTAACGAGTGAAGTCTTGGAGGCAACAGCATGGAACTCAAATGGCACCTTAAGTGCTTCTGCTAGCTTCTCAAGCCTTTGCCCAATAATCTTCAGGCCACCAATAGGACGTTGAACTGACTCAGGATCATCAACCCCAGTTAACCTCAAAAATGGCAGCTTACCTGACTGATTGGCAAGTGTTTGTATCAGTGTTATGTATTGACTCCCTTGGTTTATGTCAAAATCTACTATATGAACTCTCTTTTCACCTTTAAATGCCTCTATCATCGCCCCATTTGCTGCCATAAATCCGAATTTAAAAC
The DNA here is from genome assembly GCA_947857235.1 of Jatropha podagrica. Taxonomy (NCBI): domain Eukaryota; kingdom Viridiplantae; phylum Streptophyta; class Magnoliopsida; order Malpighiales; family Euphorbiaceae; genus Jatropha; species Jatropha podagrica. The sequence goes on from CANUEP010224456.1 coordinate 41,452, forward strand.
AAGGGCAAACCTCAAAGAGAATTTGCATTGCAGCAAGTCTATCTGAAGAAGGGGGTTCCTTGCATTTCAGAGCTTTGTAGAGAAATTTTCCAGATGAAGCCATGCGAGCTGCAAGACCTTCCACCATGTAGGCTGCAATCCTTTGAGGAGGATCTCCTTGAATGGAAACCATCTGACGGAGATCATTTATTAAGGCATCAGCTAACTCAATATTTCCTTCTGCAAGTGCATTAGCACAATCAAGAAGCACACACTTGGGAGTCCGAGGCATTAATTGTGACACTTCTTTATTACTGCTAATGCTACTTAAGTTTGAATCTGAAGATGATGACTCCTTTGGTGAGTCATGAAGCATCACATTCTGGATTGATTCGGACCAGTCACCATCAATTTCCATGCTTTGACTAGTTCCAAACAAGTCATCCTCATCATCATCTTCATTATCGTCTAGTAGCGCTCTCTCAAGTTCCTGAAGCTTTAACCTCACTTCATCTGCATCAAAGTCCACTGCATCTGGGCTTTGAACTTCCAAGTATGCTAATTCCGAATTGAACTGATAGGTATCACGGTGTCTCATTGACAGAAAAGTGTTGTAGGCGGCTTGAGTGGTCATTGAGGATCCTGAACCAGTTCTCAACTGGTAAGAAGATGCATCTTGCAGGCGAAATGAATTCCCAGAAATGCTAGAACTAGATGGGTGTACTAGTTCTTCTGTGGGGGAGTCAATGAAGTACTTCTCATAACTTTCACAAGAGTCGGAATTAGTAATATACATGTTCTTCCGCTTATCAGATCCAAACATTTGGCTGGACACGCCAGAATTCTCATTGCTTCTGCTGAGTGAGTAGAGTTTATGATTTCGGTATGCTGTGGCAGAAAGTTCTGCAGGTCTAACTAATGACATGATTTCTCTTAATTAATTCAGTGTTGAAGAATGATTGTTGTATCATAAATTGTAAGGCCTGCATCAAACACATAGATTCAGAAAACTTCCTAAAGTCCTCAAAAATGGAAACCACCGAACAGCATAAACTGTTGTATTTTTTTATGACATGAGAAAAGGAGTACCTGGACATTGGTTCATGGTAAAATCACAGTAGTTCGTTATATATGTTTTTTTTTTTTTAAAAAAAAAAAAAGCATGAAACTATTTCTGCTCCTTAATCAAGTTATGGAGAGTGAAATTCAACAAACACATCTTCAATAGAAACAGTATTTCAACAAGTGAAAAGGTCTCCATCAAATTAACACCATAGTTGTCATATAAATTAGCAGCTGAGAGATGTATCCAGTATTAAGAGAAAGACTCAATAAAGATCTTGCCTTTACAGCAAGAACAAGACAGCAATTTTCAGCGAACATTAAATCAGAAAATTAACTGTTAAGCAAACCCTGCAGATCAAAAACCAATTTTTTTGAGGTTGCAACAAACAAAGTTACCTCCTAAAACAGAGAGATCTATGAAAAATCCATTGAGAAACAAAGAAACACCCAATTATTGAAAATTATCAACAATGAACGGGTTTTTCCCTTCTTGAGAGAAAGACTCAATTATTGAAAATTATCAACAATGAAAGGGTTTTTTCTCTTCTTAAAAGAAAGAAAGAAAAACATATGCACCTTATGTGGGAGAAAGACCTCAAGAGGAATCAATAAAAGTCATATCAACAGCTAATCCTGCAATTCAGTAGATAACCAGATAGGCAAATAAACCTCAAAACTATGTTTGAAGGAAAGAAGAAAACCTACGCTTTAAGCCTTTGACTATTTAAAAAAAAAAAAGAAAAAGAAAAAAACAGTACTTAAAAGGAAGCCAAAAGTAAACAAGCCTCCTATATTATCTTGACAATAGAAAAATCCTTGGATTGTGGGGTTAGGTAGGTTGAAGAGCAACAAATCATATAAATAATCAAAACAAAGGAGACGAACACAAACTAACTTAAAAGAAGGAAAATAAATAACCCAGATAAGAAAATTAAAATTAAACAAAGAATTGAAGAAAATATTTACCTAGTTGGTGACAAGATTGCAGCTAAGGATCTGAATAAGTGAAAATTCCAATAGGGCCAACATCTTATTTAGACCATATGAAAAGAAAATCTAATCTTCTGGAATTTGAGAAAAATAAATGGAAAAGTAGTGGGGAACTGACCAAACATTTTCTTTCAAAGAGAAACTTCTTTTGGCTTCACCCAAAAACAATTCTTTATTTATTTTTTTTTTTTTTTCAGTGCTCTTTCTTTGTTTCTTTCAATTCAACCTCTGTGCACTTTCCTTCTACTCTGTCATTGGGTTTAACAACTATTTTCCGTTTTGGTGCATGTGTATAGTGTATACCAATACCAACCAATGTGAGACTAAGTTGTTACATACTCATTCATCATCACATCCTCATCCTTTTTGGACCGTGGTAAGGTCTAAATGCACCACACAATCACTCAATCTTGACCGTGCAATTTGAGTACCGTACATTTATTGAAATTATTGACTTGCTTATTAGTTAATTATTGACTCTCCTCTCACTAATTACATTTACAGTAATAGAGATTCATTTTTGGATAAATGCAGCGGAATTCATATATTGACTCGTAAACTTCGTTACTTTAATTTTTTAGCACCCTCAATTTCTTTGATCCATCAAATATTTTAATTTTTAAATTTATTTTATTAAATATTTCAATTTATAAAATTAAATTAAATTAATAAATACTCACTTAAAGTTGAAATCTTGAAAAATATTATTCTAAACGTGATGCTAACTATATATCAAATAAATATTTTACAGATAAAAGCAAAACTCAAAAAATTATTAATATTAATATTAAGAAATGTGTAATATTACTAAAATTTACAAATTTAAATATATGATAAGTCACCGGTAAAATTCAAAGTGTATTACGTTAAAATTATAAAATTTTAAAGTTAATTTATGTATTCATCCGGATAAATAGGAGACAAATTGAAGAAGCCATATATGCATAAAGAGCCATGACTAATGATATTGACTGAATCTTAAATTTTATCTTCTCGTTTTTATTTTATTTTTTTTATAAAACATTCATTGACTCTTGAAATAAATAAAACTTTGCAAACACCCACTAAATATAATTTTTTAATATCATATTTCAAACTCATTTCTTCTTAGTTTTTTCATATACTTTTACGAAAGTAAACAGTTAAAAATGTTATTATAAAAGATAAATTTAATTCTATAATTTCATACGGTGAACGACGAAACTAAGAGTGGTATAATCTTGTACATTTATATTTTTAATAAGCAATCTATTAAATATGAATTAGGTAAATACATTAAAACTGTCTTATAATCTATTAACATCCATATTTTTAACAATTAAATATTGAGATTAAACTTAATTGAAATTGTTACAAATTTCAAAAGCAATTAAAATAGTGAATGAAGTTATCCAAAAGCAATCCATGGCAAAGGATGAAGACGAAAACACTAAAAATGGGTCTCTTATGGTGGAGTGATATACAAAAATGAGAAAAATGTACGGTTATAATTGACAATTGGACGCAAAATTCAAAAAGTTGGTGACGTGGCTTATGATTATGATGCTACATCACCGTAATTCAGCAATTGGATACTTACATGATTAGGTCAAAAAAACTTTTGCTTATAGCTTATATATCTTTTTTTTTTAACTAAAATATTTAATTAAATTTAAAAGGGAAATTTATTATTACTGGGTTTTTTTTTTTCCTTGCCGTGTGACCCAATTTTCAAAGGCGTGTTCTTGTACGTGGGAAATGACCAATAAAACCCTGAAAAAGTGAGAGCGTGTCAGAATAGTCAAAGTGAAGAAAGTCCTAATTGCCAAGAAATTAGTGCCTTCTCTATTTTTTTTTGAATTGGTAAAATGTCAAATTTAACCCTTTAGCTATTGCCACAAATGTGAAACGAATCAAACATGTCATCCATCATGTAAATTGATCATTAGTGGAACTCGCACTGAAAAATTATGCAAAAACATCATTATAGATTAAAATAATAATAAAAAAAAGACATTATTTAGTGAATGTCGTATAAGGTTCATCTTTTATGATAATAATTAAGTCTTAATTTCAAATTAATTGAGATCGATCTCACGAATCCTTTATTTCTAATATTTATTATGGACAAATTAATATCAAATGCAAAATAAAATAATAATCGAAGAAAAAATTGAAATGAATTTTGTATATATAAAAGTAAATTTATTAATCATTATATATATTTTTAAAAAAATTAAATTAGAAATTTCATTAAAATGAAACTATATACAAATTTGGTATATAAAAATAGGGGATACAAATCGATATATTTATATTTTTTATAATAAATTTAATAATAAATTACTTATATAAATAATAAAAACAAAGTCTTGATTTAAAGTATTTTATCGAGTTAACAGAGTAAATATTTGTATCATGCGATCACTTACTTCATTTATTGACTATTTACTGCCACTGTTTGACTATATAGTCTTTTTACAAATCTAATCTAAGTATCTTCAAATTTCTTATTTCTACTATTAAAGAGGACATATGCACTTTTTTTTATATAATTATTTAAATAACGAAATATGCTAAATAACACTTTAATGGTCATAACCATAACTCATAATTAGGTCTGAGAATAAAATTTTAAAATATAAACAATAATAAATCATAATATTTACACAATAATAACTCAGATATCTATAATTTAGGGATTATTTGAAAAGAAAAGACAAAAAAGAGAATTTGGTGACCGCTGGTGAGGTATCAGTGTTGGCCGCCCATAGAAAAAGAAATGAGAGCTTTTATGTTTTTAGATTTTGAAAGAAAAAATTAATCATTATATTTTGAAATTCATATGTTGAATAACTATAATTATTATTATTATAATTTTAAATTTAGTAACTAATAAGCTGATTGTCATATAAAATGAACTTAAAAAAACCAAATCCTTAATTATTATTATAATTACTATTAAAAATATTAGTATTATTATTAGTCTTTGACATTCTTCTCCTCCCTTATCCAAAACAATGTTTATCATTTCGAGTTTTAGACTCTTGTCTAGCTAATGACAAACAATTCACTACAATGTATCTTAAATTAATTAATTATTGCTATCAATTAATAAACAATTCTTTGATTGGGAACATTGGCAATAGAAAATTTTGAAATCTGATAATACACAACTTGCTTGCCTGTTTTAGTACAGTCAACTATTTTTTTTTTTTTTTTCAAATCCAATTATTTAAATATTGTCTTTTTACATAATTTTTAAATTTCATCTATTCCTAATGTTGGATCATTTGATTATTCGCCCCAATTTCTTAAACCCATTTTATATTCTCCAGAGATTTTCAGTTAATGTTTATCAAACATTAAAAAGGAATTAATTGTTATTTTGCGTACTATCTCTCAGTTTTTCTTTTTTCTTTTTTTGGTTTATAGGTCAATTTTGCATACATTTATACTTTTTTCTATAATGTTAGAAGGCATTTGATTCATGGGATTCATTTCCAACAGTTAAATTATAGATGTTTGATACAAGTTTTAATTATCAGTTAATAACTGATAAAAGTCTCAATCGGCTTTTGACTTCATTAGTCATATTTTAAAAATTTTATATATTAACCGGCAATTGATTTATATTTATCTTATACTTTTTTTTTTTTAAAAGAAACTATCAACAAAATAAGCTTAATTTATAAAAAAAGTCTAACCTATATGACTTTTTATAAAAGTATTTTAAATTGATTTTCATCTCTTTGGCAACCCAAATTAACAGTTTTATATTATTAGCATTTTAAATTCAAATTTTGACAAGATTTGAAATTAAAAAAAATTATTAAAATGAGTCTCATAAAACCATATTGGATTAACTTAATCCAATGTATCAAAATAGTGTGGTTTTGACAGAGAATCCCAGCATGCTCCATCGTCAATCTCAGCACTAGCAAAACCCTTCCGATAGCAAACAATGCCCGACTATCAACTTCATTTCTTAACTGCGCCACCATCATACTGCTGCATTACTATACAACAATGCATCCTCAAATCTCCGTTCAACTTCAAGAAACTCCAATCAAAGTCAGTTTAGCTCCACCATAATAGCGTTCTTAATTATGGTCGCCTTGCTCATCTTCACCGGCCAAGATTGAAACTTTCAGTGAAAATAAAGAGTAAGAAAAAAGCAATCAATTCACAAATTAATGCAGTTCCTTTATAATTCTTAATACAAGCGAAATCCAAAAAAGTAGAAGATTAACAATGTAAGGAAGAGAGTCATAAAGATTTCAAATCAAAAACTCACATGTTTAGATCCACAACCCCACAAAGACCCAAAAGTTAAAATATAGACAAATGTAAAGAGAGATAAGCAAAAATCCACTAGGCAAGTCATAATAGTAGTTAAAAGTGAAGAGAGAATGAAGCTCAAAAATGAGCATACTCGGCTTCAAAAGATTATAACTTTGAGAGTGTTTTGCTTTCTCAGTGGGGTTTAAAGAGAGCACTCATTATACACTCATTCATTTAAAGGACTGCAGATATAAATAATAAACAGGAAATTAATAAATGAGGATTAAAAATAAAAACTATCTTCTCAAGAGCTTTGAGAGTATCAACCATAACGACATTGGTCAAATTAGTCGGAATCTTATTTTTCTTGAAGAGAATATAGAGATATTTTCTTACATGCCTATAAAAATACATTTTCAATCCGAAACAAGAAAAGGAAAAATTAAAATAAAAAAAAAAAAAGGGAACCACCATCACGAAGGAAGGAGGAAAGAAAGAAAGAAGCAGTAGAGTTTGGAAAAATGGTGAGTTTTGATACGTTGTGTTAAATTATCCCGATATAATTATGTGAGACTCACTTTATTAATTTTTTTTATTTAAAATTATAACTGAAATTAAATTTAGATTGTTAATAATACAAAACTCTTAATTTGGAGTGACAGAAAAATGAATATCGGTTTAGGATGTGTTTATAAAAATCGCATAGATCAAGATATTTTTGGAGGGATAAGCCCAATAAAATATAAGAATAAGTTTTTCAGAATTGATAAGGAAAATGATATTAAATTAATTAAACTATACTTGATGGGTAGAATAATATTAAATTCAATAATTAATTATTATTTATGGTAATATGGTATTTGTATGGAGGAACACCTGGCTCCCATTTTCACCTCCAAGAAGCTGCTATCAAATTTGATTCGCACAGCAGACCAACTACTTCACCTAACGTTGAATAATTTAATTCCTTTTCCCATGTTTTCTTTTTTGAATATGCTCGTGAGATTGAATTGCTAAAATAGGTACTCGTCGCTATTGTTTCAATAGTAATTTCAAACTCCTCGTCGTCTACAACGAAACGACAAATCTACAGAGAGGAACAAACCAGCCTTGTTGATAAACGACATAGCTATTTGCAAGTGTGTGAAAGGAATCTAAAATGCATATACAGTAAACAATTAGGCATTGAAAAATTCTTGTCATGAATGGATAACTTTCAAGTTTTTTTATTATTCAGTCCTTATCATCATTCTTTGCTTTGGTTTCTTTCCCTTATCCTATCCAAAGCATGATATTTTTGGTTTCTAGTGCAGAGCAGGCCATAAATAAATAATTTACTAATAAAGAATAAATAAATAATCATTTAGTTGTAGTTTTGGCAAGTTGGCTTTCCTTTTTTTTAAAACTAGTATCTGGTTATTATCTTTGTACCCTTTTGCTTACCACCAGGAACTGCCCTAATATTGACCCCGTCAAGAATAGGCTCCCTCCTTCCTTCCCATAATCTTACACACAGTTTTCATTTTAGTTAATGACTTGTGCTTTTAGTACATAAGAATTCTTAAAAGTAAAAAGAGATATGAGAAAAATAATTGTAAGACAAATACAAATGTTTGACTCAACATAACATGTTTCAGTTTCTTTGTCCCATTTTTGGAGTCAACATCGCAGGTATCTTTTTCTCACAAAACAGAGGCGACCACAGAGATGAAGAAATGGTAATCGCCCTGTCAGGATCAGATATCACCTAACACACATGGAATAACAATAGTATATATTTATTTTTTCTACTCTACCTAATATAATTCAAACTCTCCAGTTTTACATCATTTTATTTAAAGCTTCTTCATGGACTAGTCCAGTAAGAAATTCAATTAATGAACCAGTAGCTTGAAATATCGAAAGATTTAAAAAACAAAATAAATAATTTAAATCTCTAGTCAAAACATGATTTTATTTCAATTCAATGTCAATTTAAGTAAGAGATGTGAGATAAACGCAAGTATCAACATATTTTTACTCGAAACAAAATTTAACAAAAATAAAGAATAATTAATTTTTAAAATGACAGTTAATTATTAGTTTAGCATATAAGATGTCATTTCCATTTTTTTTTTTTTTTTTTTAATGTCATGAATGTGTGTCTTGAATGCATCAGATTGTAATTACATAATTATGGACAATGCCTGCTTAGATAAGCCCACTTAAAATGTCTGAAGTCTGGACACGATCTATTTGAATTTTGGATTCACACATTTAACAGAACAAAATATGGGCCCATAAAGCCCAACCTACCTAAGGATATATGGTGAAATTACACGTGTCAAACCCCATGTCTACATATTTTGATTTGAGTGCGAGGAAAATTACCAAATTTTAAGAATAATTTGAAAGTGAAAGTGAGGCCTATTTTTATTTTTGTTAGAGATATTATGATACACTTGAATCTCTATAAATTAATAATGTCGGAACCGTGAAATTTTATTAATTTAGCGAGATATTAATTAATCGTGTAAATTAATAATTATTAATTTATAGAGTATATAACTTATATCTCTACCATGTGAATACTGACCTAGATATATGTGAATACTAATTTATATATATCAAGTATTAATCATGCATATTAATTAAATTCATGTATTTTCATCGATAAATTTAATTAATTTATATAGTTTATAACTTATATCTCTACATCGAATTTTTTTAATGCTCTAAGAAAAATTAAATATGAGATTTAATGTAATATTAATTTTAAAAAAAAATAAGTAACATTAGATTCATATTCTTAGAAACCTGCTTAGTTTAGTTATAAATTGTATATAAAATATTTTGATATAAATCATGAATTATTAATTTATACGTCAAATGGGACCTATATGAATTTATTTTTTTGTATTATTTTATAAATTTAGCGAATTATTAATTTATCACGCTGGTCCTGACTCGGAATAAAAAAAATTATTATTTTAATGAAATTATTAATTTATCGAGGTTCCACTTTATGAGATAAGTTTTATAATGTTTTGATTTTTAAGACTTATAGTTATAAATAATTAATAATTATGAGCCCATTAAAGAACAAGCTATGATGGATAGAGGAATTGAACTTAGAGCTAAAGCATCTTCTTTATCAATTGGCTAAGAGTTCATTTGCAAAAAATGAGCCTTTTCACTTTAAAATTTATCAATCATAATAATTATTAAAATTACATAAAATTAGTTTAAAAATACTAATCATAATAATTCACGTATTTTTTTTTAAATATTTAGCAACGTAGAATTCTATTGCTAAATGCTGAAGCTATAATATAAAAATACACATTTATTCCTTTTCTTCTCTTAATCTTTCTTTTTCTTTATTTTCTTCTCCTTTTTTTTTTTTTCATCATCATTTTCTCTTTCTAACAAATACTTTTTACCCATCATTCTTCTTCCCTCCTTTTATTTTCTCCTCCATCTTCTCTTCTTCTTCTTCTTCTTTCTTTTTCTTTAATTTTTCATCATTTATTCTTCTCTTTTTATTTCAATTTTTGATATTTGTATTTCTCATTCCTATAAGAATATGTATTTGTTATTAACGTGTAAGTTTAAAAATTAAAAAAAAAAAAATTGAAAGACCCGAAGAGAACAACGAAATTTATGTTTGGTAATGCATTTTGTATAAATAACGGATTAAAATATAAGGGAGTTAAAAAGAGTGGTCAAATTTATATTTGGCAATGCAATCTTAATAGATTTAGGGATTATATTTGGCAATGCAATCTAAATATATAGATTTACGGATTATATTTGGCAATGCAAATTTTATATTAAAGTCTGACAATTTAGATTGCCATAATAAATAAGTAAAATACTTTTTTTTTTTAAAAAAAAAAGAGATTTTAGAACCTCTTCACTGCTAATATGTGTTGTTATTATTTAATTGCCATATTAGAAAATTAGACCCTCTATTTATTATGTTAAACTGATGTGTCCAAAAAATAAATTTAGCTACCACGTTTTTTATTTTTAGAGGGTTTCTTAGATAGTATGAGCATCCATTGTTCAATAATAATGATCGGTTGTATATTAAAAAATAATATTCATAAAAATACTATACTAAAATTACAATATTCGTAATTTATCTATGAAATATTTTTATTAAAAAAATAAAAAATATTTAAATAAGTTAATTAATTATTTAATTTTTTTCAATTTCATATTATGCTTTGACATGTAATTAACTCTATTATTACAAAATGATAAAAAATCAATAACAACAATTCTAAATTTATTTTATAATATTTTATTTCTTTTAATTATTAAATTTATGAAAATTTTTTAAATTAAAATATGATTTGTTTATTGATATCAAATCAACGCATTTTTCATTTTTTTATTTTCTAAAAAAATAAAAATATTTTATACTTAATAAAAATATTTTCTGTTTAATTTTAATTTATATTTGTTATACAATGTATGCTCATTTATTAAAAAAAAAAAAACTATGTATACTCGTTTGAAGTTCCAAATAATTTATCAATATAATTTTTATATATAATTATCCACACATAATGTGGGAGTTTAGAAGTTAATATTTTAATTTTGAGATTTTACATAAATTGTTTCCAATGATTTATATTGTTCATTTAAAGTTGCAAATAAAGAAATTTGAAAATTCAATAAAAATAAATATTCAAATTAAGAATAAAACAAGTGATGAAGGAGTAGTTATTTAATAAATCAAAAGCTCTCAAATTTAAATTATGGGTACAATAACAAATCTAATAACCGCAATTGGTATATTCGTCAACCAATTGAAACTCCTACAAAAAGATTTAATTCATTACTAATTAGGTGCAAAATTTTCCCCTATAAAATGGGTACATCGAGCAATTAAGTGCATCAATTAATTGTAGGAGAAAAAACTTTTCTGTCCTCACAAGCAATGGAAGAAGTAGTGTTGATTGTAGGAGCTGGTCCTGCAGGCCTAGCAACTTCTGCATGCTTAAATTATCTCAAAATCCCTAATATTGTCCTTGAAAGAGAGGATTGTTACGCCTCTTTATGGAGAAAAAGGGCTTACGATCGTTTAAAATTACATTTAGCAAGACAATTTTGTGAGCTACCCCATTTTCCCTATCCATCTGAAGCACCTGTTTTCATCCCTAAAAATGAATTTATTAACTACTTAGATGATTATGTATTACATTTTAATATTAAAATCCACTACCAACGCTCTGTGGAGGCGGCTTTTTATGATGATGGTACTAAAAAATGGAATGTTGTGGTAAAAAATGAAGGTTTGAATGCATCAGAGGTTTACATAGCGAAGTTCTTAGTTGTCGCTACTGGTGAAAATAGCCACGGTTTGGTGCCTGATATTTCTGGGCTTGATAGCTTTCAGGGAATTTATATGCATTCAAACAAATATATGAACGGAAAAGAATTTAGTGGCAAAGATGTTTTGGTGGTTGGGTGTGGAAATTCCGGTATGGAAATTGCTTATGATTTGTTTAACCATGGTGCTAATACTTCCATCGTTGCTCGCAATCCGGTAAAAATTTCTCTCTCTGTCTCTATTGTTCTCGATACAGTTAGTTAAAACTGAGTTTTTTTAACATTTCATTACATGATCAGGAACATATTGTTACGAAGGAAATCGTGTTCTTTGCCATGAGACTGTTAAAATATCTTCCATGTATTGTAGTAGACTACATTACTGTAATGCTTTGCAAGTTCAAATTTGGAGATGTTTCCAAATATGGGATCCGAAGGCCAAAAGAAGGTCCATTTTATCGTAAAGCGGTAACTGGTAGATCTCCCACCATTGATGTTGGTGCTATGGAGAAGATTATATCTGGAGATATTCAGGTATATATTATATGCATGCATTTACTAATAGATGAGAAATTCTTGAATGGGCAATTTTCATTATCAATTTTCATATAATGGTGATTGCAGGTTTTGCCACCAATAAGTAAAATAAATAGACAGGAAATCAGTTTTGAAAATGAAGAGACTAATCAATATGATGCTATAATATTTGCTACTGGCTACAAAAGTACTGTGCGGAACTGGCTGAAGGTACATAATATATTCTATTTATTTTTCATGATAAAATTCTTTTTTTTCCTATGTTTGGAGAAAATTTTGAATTCAGAAGTTGACTCATAGTTCGAATAATTATTTTATTATTTATAAAGTATATTCATAAAATTATCTGTTTTGATAGCTATTATTTGTTTTAAAAGTGTTTAGTTGTTTTAATAACTAGTAGTGTTTGAATAGTTTTTAATAAAAAAGATAAAAATTAAATCTTACAGTGGTTAATTTTGTATAAAATACTTCTTTTAATTTCTGATAGCTAGTTCAAATACTATAGCATTTTTTTATCAACAAAAAAGATTTTATTTTATTAAATAAATATATCTAAGAAAAATTTAGTAAAATCAAGAAATTATACCAGAGTCGATAGGCCCCTCAATACATGAAGAATCTCAAAACAAAATACAAATTTCTCATGAGACGAGAAAAAATAAATTTAATGCTAAAAATTGATTAAAAATAAACTGAAACAATAAAAATTGACATTTTTGTTTCGGACAAAAATTAATGAGAAGTGTGGTTTATTTGCAGGGAGGAAATGAGCTTTTTAATGAAAAAGGAATGCCAACACAAAGTTTCCCAAATCATTGGAAAGGAAAGAATGGAATTTACTGTGCTGGATTTTCAAGCATGGGATTAATGGGAATTTCAAGTGATGCTCAAAACATTGCCAGAGATATCAGCCTTTTTTTAATTAAAGATGCAAAGAAAATTCATTAGTTAATTAAGTTTTAGTTGCTCTCCTCTACCAATAGTGTTTCCTATATTTATATTTTCTTTGTATAATTATAATTTTGATTAATATTTTCTTTATTTCTCTTTTTATAAATGACATGGGCATGAAAATTCGAACTTAAAATACTATTCTATTAGTACAGTATAGATATTTGAGAAGCCAAATGATTAATTAGCTCTAATCATACTGTAAATGTGATTTTAATACTGTAATTTTTAAACTTAACTTAAGAATTAATGTTGTAGTCGTTGCAAAATAAAGAATTTTTTTAGAATAGTTAATACAAACTTTAAACTCTTTTTTCAATAACATCTACGAAGTTTCCTTTTAAAAAACATCTATGAAGTTTTTCTATGGCAAGGGCAAAACTCAGCATGTTATTAGAACAGTAAATAAAAATTTAAACAAAATGGTAATAATACACATTGGAAAAACAGTCAAAAGATGACTAAATAAGGTTATTTCAAATCTCTCGTCTGTTGAGGTAATAACTAATAACCTTCCTTTTTCACACTAGAACATGCCATATTAGGAAAGATGAATGCACAGCAATTAAAAAGCTTTACCAAATCACTTAGATACACTGCATAATTCAATTGATATGAAATTAATAAACTATAATTAGGTAAAAATCAAAATAGGAAAAATAAAAACAAAATAGGGTTTTTATTACATATTATTATAAACCTTAAAACCCATGTATATATAAGCAGCCACAATTCTGTTCCTTGTTCACATTAGTTCAAGAACTCTTCTTTCCAATTATATTGTCAATGGCAGTAGAAAATAAGTTTACTAGTGTAGTACTAATAGTTGGTGCAGGACCTGCTGGTCTTGCAACCTCTGCATGTCTTAACCTTCTTTCAATCCCTAATATTATTCTTGAAAAAGAAGACTGTTATGCTTCTTTATGGAAGAAAAGAGCCTATGATCGTCTGAAATTACACCTTGCAAAAGGATTTTGTGAGCTCCCACATATGCCTTACCCTCCCAAAACGCCTTTTTTTATTCCTAGAAGTGGGTTTATTAGTTACTTGGATAAATATGTTTCGAAGTTTGACATTAGTCCTCTGTATTACAGATTTGTTGAGAGTGCAAAATATGAAGAGGAAAGTGAGAATTGGTGTGTTAGGGTTAAAAACCTAAGTTTGGACGTGCAAGAAACATATTATGCTAAATTTCTTGTGGTTGCTAGTGGTGAGAATAGTGAAGGTTTTATTCCTCAAGTTTCTGGGCTTGATAGCTTTTGTGGAGAGTTTATTCATTCAAATAAGTTCGTGAGTGGGAAAGATTTTAGTGGTAAAGATGTTTTGGTTGTTGGTTGCGGTAATTCTGGAATGGAGATTGCTTATGACCTTTCAAACTGGGGTGCAAACACATCCATCGTTGCTCGTAGTCCGGTACCATCTTCTCTCTATTTCTCTCTCTTTTTTGTTTCACGTGTATCCATCGTAACACTCTTCCTGAATATGGAACTAAACTAGTTTAAGCGTTTCTGGCTGCCCTTTCAATAGTCCATCTTTTTTTCACGAGTATCCTAGCATTTTTTCTGAGTATAAAGCTAATCTAGTTTTAGACGAGTATCATAATACTCTTTCTGAGTATGGAAGTAATCTAGTTTTAGAATTCGTTGTCACCCTTCCAATAGTCACTTTTTCTCTTTTATCAGTTCTGTATTTTGTGTACTTACACATAATTCATAATTGGAAACATTGATTTGCATCTTAGTTATTTTATATATATGTGCAGGTTCATATTCTGACAAAGGAGATGGTGTTTCTAGGAATGGTTTTATTAAATTTCTTACCCTGCAGAATTGTGGACTTCATATCCACAATGCTTAGCAAGTTACGGTTTGGGGACATTTCCAATCATGGGCTTCAAAGGCCTGTGGAGGGTCCATTTTATCAAAAAGCCAGAACTGGTCGGTCTCCTACAATTGACGTTGGGACTGTGGACAAGATCAAGAAAGGAGAGATTCGGGTATTGCCATCTATCGCAACTATTCAAGAAAACAAAATCGAGTTCGCAAATGGACTCATGAATCACTTTGATGTCATTATCTTTGCCACTGGCTACAAAACCACTGTTAGAAACTGGCTTAAGGTACTATTTATCCTTAAATCTTTATTATTAATCAGGAATTAGGGTTTACATTTAAGTATGAAATATGAGAATCAAGATTTTTTACTTTCACTTCCTTATAGAGAATGCGTAGACTGAGTAAACCTGATTTTTAGGTTAATTTTGAAATTTCAATTATCATTATAGCTTCGTATATATTGCACTTTAATAACAACATTTTTTCTTTTCTTAAGGGTTAAGAAAATGATTGAAGTTGATTGATTTTCTAAAAATACATGGTAGAATATCTAAATTGCTCTTCTTAAATGTAAGTATAAAAATAAATTATATAAAATAAATATAGGTAAAATTGAAAAAAAATAATTAATATAGTCTCAAGATTATAAATGAGTACTTAAAGTGGAACACTGTAAAATGTATATTTGTTGAATTTAAAGTGGAACGGATGGAGTAGTATTTTATAATTGTAATTATAAATTTTGCATTATCTATCATTAAATTTTGAAATACTGTTTCAACTGTAATTATTCGAACATACACTTGGCACATAAAATCTTGATTAGACTAATTAATCAAAATTTACTTTCTTTTGGTTAACGTTGCAGGATGGGAATGATCTCTTTAATGAAAACGGAATGCCTAAAAGAAATTTTCCTAATCACTGGAAAGGAGAAAATGGGCTATACTGTGCTGGATTTGCTAGTAGGGGATTGGCAGGCATTTCCATTGACGCACAGAACATAGCAAAAGATATCAGTCAGACATTAAATCAGAAACAAGTAGATAAAAGAAAATTTTCATGACATTATTGTACGTAAAAGAGAGTAGAATTTCCCGATGAGCTTTACTAAAATATATAATATGGAGGACTGTTGGATGCGAATCTGAATTTGCTATATCTCTAGTTCTTTTTCTTTTTATTTTATAAATTCTATTGATTGAAAGTTTTCCATCCAAACATTGCCTCTTATGTAAAATACCAACGAGGAGATTCCTTGGACGATGGTTTGGCCAATTTGAGGTGGACATGGTAATGGCAATGGCAATTGGATGTGGTGTCTTTGTTTCCTCTGAAATGGGTATTTCTCTAATAAGCATGCAGAGGACCAATTCTAAGAGATCAAAATTTATAGTTATCAACTGCTTACGGATATCTGTTTTGATGACCATATCCCAATCCTTTCTTCTATTTTTTTTTTATAAAATCTGGTCTCAAGATTTGTTGTTATATAGTAATTAGCAAGAAATGCATATTAAATGTCTATAATCCTCGTTTTATGTAGATGATTATCCCGAATATGCAACAAGCTCACATTAATTCTTTAGTTGTGGTCACATGTAAATAATTTTTCCTTGGCTATACAGATGATTATGTGAAATATTTTGGAATATACCCATTATATAATCCATCCGTGGAATTAGCATATTAATTATGATGTTGATGCCAACAAATGGCATATTCATATGGAAAACACAGGTTTTAATGAAGTATTTTTTTTGACGAATCATGAAAATTAATGTATTAAGTTTTTCCATCCATTTTAAGAATTATAAAAGAGATAATTTAATAGAGTTTATTATAAATGGTGATGCTGGCAGCGTAATTAGATTTGTTAATCTCAGTTAACATGAAGTTAATATTCACTAATTAAGTATGTGACTGTATAATAAATTTATTTTGACAATGGAATTGCAAAACAAAAATTGACGAACAAATGGAAAAACGGAGAATGGCTTTGCTGCGCTGTATTTGGAAAAAACCCATGATGCTGAGATGGGTTCACTTGGAGGAATGAATCTCCACCAAGCATGTATTTGTCTTATTATAGAGTTTAAAGGTCACTATCTAATTGCCTATGTCAAGCAATTAATATAAGATAATAAGTCTCTTGATTTTTCCGCCATTGATCTCTGCCGTTTCCCATAGATAATGTTATAAAATTATATAATATAATGAATATTGATAAATTTATTTAAATAATTATTTATTTATTTAAAAATTATATTTTTAAAATAAAGGGTTATATCTTTTAATATAAGATTGTATCTTATAAATATGTTTTTTAAAACTCTATAAATAGTCCTTAAATTTTATAAATTATATAATCAAAATTAATAATACTAAATCAATTTTTTCCTAATTTTTTCTATGTATTACATTTTATATATATATTCTCTATTTTTTATATATCCGGTCTAAAAACATTTTCCATAGGGTACTATCGGCTACTTTCTTGATCTTTGAGGCCCAATGCCCTTCCATTAGCTTCCAGGAAAATTCCCTTTTGGATGCTTATCGTCGTAGGAAATCAGAAGCCTGTTTCTAATTTCTTTTGGACTTGGTCATCGGCTACACCTGCCCCCACCAACTGAAAATGCCATTGCCATGTACTATAGTTCTTGGTCAAACACATGTTTTTCCAATTCATTACATTTTCTTTCAAATGATAAATCTAAAAACAAACCAGAACTTAAGAAAATTGCAGAAAGCAACCATGGAAATTCTGGATTTAATTCATATATATTTTCTGAAAATAAAATTATTACAGACACAGCATCAACCCAGATTAACCAAAAAAACCTAATGCGGAAATTATTGTTACACATCAATTTTGTAAATATACTATAAACCGAGTCAAACGTGATCGAGTTGCTCCAGCTGAACGTCCTTTGCCTTCAAAGGAACATATTCTCCTAAATAAACTTCAAGATGATCCGATAAAGCCGATTTGTCAATATTTTCATGGTGAAACGATTTGCAGACAAAATAGATCACCGTTTGTATGACAAGACCGAACAAAAAGAACATCAATAACAACAGCAAACATATTATCCCATAACAAACTCTGTTAACCATCCCAATAGATCTTCTATATCCATGAACAACCAACCTCTCAAATGCAAACTGAATTATAAAAAGAGACACATTTAACATAAAAAATATAATTGAAGTCATCCAAATCTTCCCTTTGATCAAAGCTTTACTCTTCACCATAGCCTGAATCCCACAAGCCTCTTCCAAAACAGAAACAACACTTGCTAATTGCCATATTATGCTCATATACACAATACCCACAAAGTATAAAATCACGAAAATCAACAGAGAAATGAAACCAAAACTTGTGTCCCAAACTAAAACTGCCCATGCAATAAAAAGAAGTACCGCAACCATATTATAAGCAAAAACAGCGGCAAATATACACAAAAATGTAACCATTAGCCTCTTCCAAACCTTCGGAACTACGCTCATAATCTTGGCGAAAGTAATTTCTTTTGCTGTATAAATGCATGCTATTGTATAAACAACAGCTGCGGTTGATAGAAGGGAGAAAATAAGCAAGAAAGTGAAATATACAATTTTGAAAAGCCAGAAATAAGACCATTCTGAAGAAATTATGCCATTGAGTTTGTTGTATCTTGTAGAGCCTTGTTGGGTTTGATCTAACTGTATCTCATCATGGATAATATTGGAAAAAATCAAATCGGAGATTTGAATATGAGCTAGAAAGATGAAAGATAGAGGAAGAATCAAGGCCAGGGTTATTTGGGTAAAGATTTTTCTCCATGTAGAGATGATCTTGTAGGATTCTTTGTAGATGCCAAAGATTCCAAGGAATTGCATTTCTTCTTGTTCTCTATCCATGGCTATAGTTAGTTTCTTGAGTATGTTTGTTGACAGTGGAGATGGATATTGGAGATGGAGAAGATGATTATAGAACAGGAAGAACAAGAAGATTGGAATTACTTAGTACGAATCTGCCCTTGGTTTTCCGATAAATTTCCAAAGTCAATGTCCACATTACATATTTGACGAGAAAAGCAATGGAGATGATTAAGAAACCATTATAATGTTCCACGTGGTTTTGAGCCGCGTGTATTCACAGCCAGATGAAAATCTCGTATGGAATTTATCCCTATTGACTCGTCTAGACCCGACCCACATGAGTAACCTTACCCGTTAACCAAATTAATAAAAAATAAATTTTTTTACTTACATAAAAACATTTATGACTATAAACAGAAAAAAATGAAAATAAAATAAATTTGATTTGATTCATAGTGGCTCTAGCTTCGATATAGATAAATATAATTCATCATATTATAATAAATAATTATTAAAAATTTATTTTTATTTATATTTTTACACTCCAATTTTAATGGTATTCAAATAAATTAATCAATAATTTTAGTGTGAAATTGATTTTTTAATTAATTAATTCACTAAATTATTCAATTTTAAAAAATAAAATAAATTTAATTGAAGTTTTATGTCAATAAAATAAAAGTTGGAACTTATAATCTATTGCCTTAAGAGTGATGTTAATATCACCAAACTAATATCTTAACTATTAGCTTAAAAATCGATATTATATATAAGTATAGAAAAATAGAGAATAACAGGGTCATTAATGAAATTTAAAATATATTAAAATAAGATGAGTATATTCTAAAAAGTCCCAATGCAAATTTATATGGGCAGAGTGGTTGTATTTTTAATTACTATTAGCATTAAATTTATTAAGAAGAGGAGATTGAAGGAAAATAATAAAATGAGTGTAGGTTTTTTTGGCATTTAGCCCTAACAGGACGGCAGGGACTAAAAAATATGGATCGGGTCGTTCACGTCAACGCACAATATTTTCGTATTTTCCAATTTCTAAATTACATAAAAGGGAAGTCGTCCTCGTTGAAATCGAGCCCAGTCAACACGTCTTTCCTATTGCTAAGAAATTTCTGAATCTTTTTAAATTACTAAAAAGGACCTTACTAGTCAGCGGTCACGATTACGGCATTACCAACTACTATGTTCTAGAGCGAGTTTATTAAATCTGACATAGACACTACTCTTCTTTCCTTTTTCTTTTTTTTATTTATTTCAAATTAGAATTCAGCGGTAACAACTTTTTATATCGAATACATAATATTAATTTTTTTTTTTATAATAAAATTAATCTTCACAAGAAGTTTTGAAATGAAATTATTTTTTATCTAGACTATTTCATAGCCCCATTTATAAATCAAAATAATAAAATTTAAAATTTTTATTGAAATGAGATTATTTTTTACCATCTCTAACTTAACTCGATAAAACTATACATTTGTAGTTTAAATATCCTTTTGCATATATTAATTCTGAAAAAGCATCCAAACAGACATAAAATGTTAGGCCCATGGTCTGGCAGACCCTTCTGACAAACAATTTTTATTGATCATAATACACAGGGCCTTTAGGCCCAGTATCATTTTTACTGATCATAATACACAGGATCTTTAGGCCCAGGCTTAATGTGAAAATTTGTCCGTTGGTTGAGTCGTTACGAACAAATAACAAAGTTAAGGTGGAGCAGCGATAAGTGAGAGGTTAAGCAAAGGAAAGAAAGTTACTCATTGCAGGAGGAAGGGCCCTCTCTGTTTGGATGAAAGGGACAATAAGAACAAGGTTAAGTGGAAAATCAAATCTAATTTATCTAACTATTCCCACTACAGCTTCTAAATTTAGCTTTTTACCATTGGATTTGACGGTGTAGCCAATTAGTAATTACTCAACTGAAAATTTATAAAGTGATTTCTATGAGGTAATTTTGAGATCATGGTTGGCTTGTATATTTAGAAATAGCCTAATGCTAAAAAATTCAAAGATGTTAAAAAAAATGTTATAATTGTGTCCGAATCTTTAAAATTATACTATTTTATATATATAAAAGAGAGAGAGATAAGTATACTATCACATGGTATTTCTCAAAAAAAAAAAAAAAAAAAAAAAAAAATTGTAACATGGTTGATGACTATTATTGGACAGCCGCGTTTTAGATATATGGCATAGCAGACGGTTGGTGGTGGGAGACATGTGAGCGTTAAGGCTGTTGGATCCCAACCATGTATGCATATGCAGACACCAAATCACATGCAGCTTTTAAGTCTTGAACCCCTGAAATATTGACCATATTGGCTAACTCTGGTTGGGATTGATTGATTCACTAGTATTTATTTGGGTGAAGGGTTAAAAGTTTCCTTGGACAAAAATTGAGCTTGCTTTAGGCTTAAAGCAGACATGAAAATTGGTAAATTCCAGCAAATTGAAATTTGTTTTTTATTATAAATGCCTTTGATATGTTGTAAAATTAAGGTTTGGGATCCTATCAAATTATTAGGGGCATAATCTCATCCATTGATTTGAGGGTTTGGGTTGGGTGGGTGCAAATGCCATAGTATAACCACACCCATAAAAAAACATTAAAAGATAACTAACTCTATAATATCACTGCCAACCATCTGATTCGGACTAGCAGACAGTTCTTTCCCCGTCAACTACCATTAAAAGGAGTTTTTCTATTTTGTGCGGATTAGCTATGGCTTTCTCTCTCATGTTAGGAGTTTATATTCTTTTAGATTGTCCTTCTAAGCTTCATGTTTGGATTGTTGGTGATGCTACTGGTGGTGCAGTGTATTCTATGTTCTGTCTCTAAGGCATTTTTGCCTTCCTTTTTATATCCCAAAAAAAAGCTTTTCTATATTTATGGGGCTAGATTTTCCTATTTTATTTTATTTTATATATGATGTTATTTGTATTAGTTTGAAATTATTAACGAAATTCTGTCATATAACCTAAAATAAATAAAAGTAGACTTTTGGGCAAATACGAAGTGCAGATGAGATAAGTAGTAGAACATTTTATTGCTTTTTGAGGGATCAATTTTCAATGGTGCATGTGAATTATAATCAGTTTGGGCTTAGATGGGCCCAGGCCCTCTGGACCCACTGCCTTGCCAATGAATGGTCTAACAGTCACCTTATTTTAATTATCTGTTTGATGTGGAAAGTCATCCCAGAATGATACTAAATCGACATGTTAGGGATTCCAATGGACCTACAATCAATTATTGGAATATTCTTATTAATTGAATTGGATTACATTATTATGGTTAAGAGTTCAAACTGTAATATAATTAACAACTGTTTCACGTGTTTTTTTTTTTTTTTTGTCCTTTGTTTTTGGAATCTTAGGACGGTGGATTCACATTACTTATATTGAATTTAAAACAAAACAAAAAAAAAAAAAAAATAAGAACAAGAAAAAAGACAACAATTTGAGCAGAAGAACTGATTTATTCAATTTAACAATAATTGTAGTACAAGAATACAAGAACTGGCTTGAAATCATATTTTAATACAACAACCTGAAGCAATAATTCTAGTACAAGAACCTTACAATTACAAAAACTGACTGCAATATAATTTAGTACAAGAATTGAAACAATAACTGTAGTACAAGAACTGACTAAATCGAAACAATTGCAATACAAGAACTGATTTATTCAATCTGGCAAAGGGAATTCTAGTTGAGTTGGTGGTGTTCGTGGTGATGGTGGAGATTACAAATGCAAAATTCGGCTCCATTGCGAAATTCTGATTCATAGATTCTTCTTTCTGGTACAAATATTTACTTTGCTCGGTATTACTTTCAATTTTTAAAACCTACACCAGCTTCTTCAAGATCTCTGACAATAGAACCATTGGTGTATTTTGAAAACCGTGATTCGAGTTGATACCAGTGGTCCAAATTGACAACTTCGTTAAATTCGCTAAAAGAAGCCATTTGGTGAAGGTCCTCTCTAGTAGTTCCCTTCACCCTCAGAGTTCCGAGGACATCAGTCAATGATTTTGCCGCCGCATAGATGGAAGTAGTTGAATGCAGAATCAAATGGAAGCCCATTGCTTTTAGCTCCTCTGGTGTATGCAATGGTGTTTTCCCTCCTTCAAGCATGTTACATGCCCTGTAACCCTTCGTCCTGCGTGCAATTTCCCTTAGTTCATCATCATCCCTTGGTGCTTCCACAAAGCATGCATCAGCTCCTGCCTGCATAATTTCATTATAGAACTTGATCAACTCATGTAACAAAATTACAGATACTAAAGACTTTTGGCTCGGAATACTGAAATAAACACTTAAGAATGGATTATAAGAATATAATAATCATTTAAGTTCATCAATCTAAAAACCTTGAAGATTCATTTTCTGGAATCCAACGAAGGCTAACCATAAAAGAATAGGCCAAACTGAACTGATTTGGTCCAAGTCTTGTCAAATAACGAGAAAGCAAAATGTGGCATTATGCATACCTCCAAGTAAAAGTTGGCCCTTGAAATGGCATCTGAAAGACCTTTTTCTACTGATGTTGCACGTGCATCAGTCCTAGCCACAAGGAAGAAATCGGAATTCCCAATGGCATCTCTAGCAGAAGCAATTTTTGCCGCATGTTCTTCTGCAGGAATAACCTGAAAACGAAAGGATAGTTGACAAGATGAACAAATCTTTTCAAGTTTTTAAATTCTGATAATTATTTTTATGGCTAACTTGCAAATATTTAGAGAAACAAAAAGTACCTGTTTGCCGGCAAAATGCCCTGCAGTTGTTCAAAAAGGAAAAGGGAGAGTTAGTATCAAATCCTAAAAACTGAAACGTATAGAATTTCATTTTCTACCGATTCATTCAAATTTAACTTGAATTAAAAGCTGATAAGTCTTACCGCATTTCTTTGGCCATGCTTGATCCTGGAAAGAATTTAAATTGCTTTAGTTAGAAACACTAAGGAATATATATGTGTATATGCATAACAATCGGGGGTTTTTTTAGAAGAAAAAGAAAAAGAAATCAAACTCTGAAGTAGCACCTCCAAAAAGCATCCAGCAGCACCAGCCCTGATCAAGTCCTTGATGGTCCTCTGAATGTTGAGGGCATTGCCACCACCAGTATCTGGAACAAGCAATTGGACAGAAAAAAAAGGGTGAGATTTCATTGCATAAACAACAATATTGCTGATGTAAGATATCCAATTAATAAAAAATATTCTCTATGACGTTTTCTTTCGTTTTTGTTTTCCCCTGTACTTCACCCAAAAGTAAGGAAGTCAAGTCACAAAATTTTTTCCATGTTCAAAACAACTTTCAAACAACAGATTGAAAATTGTTTAAGCCTTTAAGCCTTCAGTGTAAAGGATCAATCAGTTAATTCACGAATTGTATTTTTTATGGGTTAGAACACAGAAGTGAAGGAGCAGCAAAAGTGAAACATACAGAAACGTTATGCAAAAGTTCCTAAAGACTCTGTTCAGGAAAAAAATATAGTAAAAAAATCCCAATTATTTAAACGCAAAGTATTGCTTTTCTTTTACTCCTTTTTGACCTAGCTATAAATAAGTGGCACAGAGTCCCAAATAAATACAATATATGGTACCCTTTTAGGCCCTTCTTTTAAATTGAACATGTGATGCTATGATGTGTCGGTCACGCAGACAGAGAGAGGACAATTTCTTAAACCGAATAACAGAAATTTGTAAACATTGGACATTGAAAATTTTCAATTATGATGCTAATGATATTAATTACATCAGTCAAACAATTTGTCCAGCTAGTAATAGTCATCTTGGATCTGCCCAACTAACAGCTGACAAATGTTTACAGAAATTAACAATTTGTCCAGTTAGTAATAGTCATTTTGGATCTGCCCAACTAACAGCTGACAAATGTTTACAGAAATTTTGGCACAATTAAACCAAAACTCATTTTTAATTCTTACATATTAATGGCGGATTTGCAAAAACGGATCGGAAAGCATGTACAGAAAAATCAAACCATAGGAAAGGCGGAATTACAATACCAGCATCAGCAATAAAGGGGATGTCCGCAGCAGCGCACACCCTGCTTGTAGTGGCTGCCATTTCTGGTGGCCTATAAACAGTAAAACAAATTCAAAACAAGAACCGAACAAGCTTAAGCAATTAAATTAACAAAAACAAAAATCGAATGCTAACAGTAACAAAAACAGAGTAAAGAAGCGTACGTAAGGAAACCAATGTCTGGTTTGCCAAGAAGAGAAGCAGAGACACAAAAACCAGAGATCCAACCGGCACTAAAACCGACCTTCTCTAGAATGGAAGCGGAAAGAGCGTCATAAATACCAGGCAACAAAATAATTCCTTCATCTTGAATCAAACGTTCAATACGCGTCATCATTTTCACCGTCGGATAAGTCGACTTGATTTTCTGATTTTTAGAAATTGAGTTTGGACGGAATTTGAGAGGATTCCGGTAGTTTAATTGTGTAGGAACCCCAGTCTTAAAGCTGAAGGACATTTTAACAGACGGAGGGGTTTGGCAGTTGAGTGTAGCAGCTCCGGTGGCCAACGTCAACGACATTTTCACTCACACAGAAAGAAGAAAGAAAGAGAGAAAGAAAGAGAAAGTGTGTTTGTGTGTGTGTAAGAGGAAAGGGTGGCTTTGTTTTGAAAGGTAGAAGTCTAATGGAGAAGACGACCTAAAAAGAGAAAGGATAGATGGAGATTGGAGGGGTTCGCGCCTTCAAAGCCACGTTTGTTGTGTGTGCTTGAGAGTGGGTTTCGGGGTCCTTTTAAATGTGGATAGTTCTCGTCGGGAGGCTGCTTTGTACAGAAAAACTGTTTGTAGGATGTTTCCTTTTTTACTGTTTTGTCCTTAATTTTAGCTTTTTTGTTTTTTGTTTTTTTTTAATTTATAATTTTCTTTTATTCCAAACTTTTTCAATTACTTTTCAAATATATTAATTAAAGTTTTCCATTAGATCTCCCTTTCGAGGTCTTTGAATGATGAAATGCCACTTTGGCATACAACTCTTTCAATTCTTTTCTTTTCTTTTCTTTTTAATGATGATTATTTAAGGAGAGAAAAAGAGGGGAGATCAACTCTGAGTTGACTCTTGCTGTGCCTGAAAAGTTTTTCCATTCGGCTGAACTGTGAACCTCCTGCTCTTTTAATTATGGATATTTCACTTTTTAATTTGAATTTTTTTTTTCAAATAAATTAATTAAATTTTGCTTTTAGAACACAAGTTCACCTTTCATACCATTTTTAGCGTATTAACTACTCTTTTAACGATGGATGTTCTTATTATTTTTTTGTGTAAATCACCATTATCCGGATCATATTATCATGAATCACTCAATCTCTGATTTGAAATTTAATCATAATTAAAATTTTTCATCATTCTCTATAGGTGTGTTTAATGAGAATCAAGTGATATTTTTATCACTTTTGTTACTTAAGATTTAATTCTCCATCAGATGGATATGTGCAAGTATGATTTCAATTAAATTTATGAGAAAAAATAAAGTTAGAAAGGAAATAAAAAGTTGGATTCAAGTATACATTAAATAAAAAATATTAATTGAGAATGAATCAAATACAAAAATTATTATCATAGAGTGAAATATTATTACATTTTTATTTCTCAATATGTAATAAAATTTTACAAGATAGATTATTTTGTAATTGGATTTAATTTACAAATGTTTCTAGATATGGTTATAAAATTATTATAGCGCTAAAGGATTAGATATAATAAGAGGTGCTAAGTTATTAATTTCTAACGTGTGTGAGACGAAGACGAATAGTTTCAACTCATAAATCATTTTTGTCAAGTAAATAGCAGTAGGGCTATAAGGCCAGCTGAGTCGCTCGTGAGCTGATTTAGGTTCGGCTTAATAAAAATTCGCTCGAACTTGTTTATTAAATTTATCCAACAAAACTCGACTCAATCTCTTCAGATTATAAAGTGAATTATCTTTGGACAGGAAATATAAAATGTGAAATTCAAAAAATAAAACAGTCCGTTAAAAATAAATAAATTCTACAATATTTTGAAAATTCATTTAAAAATTTAAATTCATGTATTTACAATAAAATAAAATAAAATATATATTTAATTCTACGACTTAAATTCTATGAAATTAGATATATAATTTAAATTTTAATAAAATTTCGGACTAATTTTATAAAATTAAATGATTGAAATTCATATCCATAAAACTACCTTCCACTAGATAACTATTTTCCTTTTTTTTTTTTCTTTTTGGAAAATTCCTAACCTTATGTAGTAGTTATTGGTATGAAACTGAAAAAACTGAGCCCTATGAACAATTGTTTCCAAATATAATTAAAAAGAGTAACAACCTTCTTCAATATTTCCAAATGTAATTAAAAACATCAATAATCTTCTTAAATATTTTTCAATTTCCAAATTAGTTACTTAATTGAATAAAACTTTTCACACCAATTAAAGATAATTATTATGATTTTTCTAAAAAAAATAATTATTACGATGAATATTACTTTTATTTACGGATAAATCATATATTAATAATTCATTTGTTTTAAATATAGTGAAAAGATTAAAAAGTAAATTATAAAATGAAAATATAAAATTGTTCAAATCATTTTTAGAATTATAAAATTTTAATTTTATATCAATCAGATTTAATTAATTGAAAATATCATTTTTTAGTATATAATTTCGATAAATTATTTCTAAATTATCGTAATATTAATAAAACTAACCAGGATCTAATTTTCAAAACATTCCAAAATTTAAGAGCTTTTGCTGGAGGTTAAAATGGTATTTCTGACTTAGGACAGTTTTGTCTATTTCTAGGATTGACAGTGCTGTACGACACGAAGCACGTTCTTCATTTTCTTCTTATCTATCAGAGTCACCAAAAGGATCAATCAATTGCAACATCAACTACGGTAACTTTTAGCTTTGAACAAAGCATTATTTAGTTTTGAGGTAAAGAATAAATTAATCAAATCACTTTTAATTATTTTATAAAAATATTAAATGATTGGGGTTAGAAAATAAATTTAGAATTTTTTATTATAAATAATGTCAAAAGAAATATCTTTTTATTGTTTTGATTCCCTTAATTTGAAATTTTTTCTAGCATTTTAATTTTGGAGTCTGTCTCCACTTTATATAAATATAACTCGCTTCTGTTAATCCGTTGGTAAAATATAAATCAATTTTAATATTTCATATTAAATCTACCTTTCTATTATTTAAAATCGCATAATATGCGATCAAAACGTGAGATTTATAAATAAAATTATTCTTAATTTATAATTTGTCCTTCCTAATAATTGAACTAAAATAATGAGTAAATGTGCTTATCTAATAAAATTATGTTTAGATACTTTTGAATTCATTATTTAATTCGCTGCATTAATAATTTAATAATTCCAATAAAAAAATAGGAACCATATGCATGATGCATAATTATAAAATTATAATAAAATTGGGATTCACTTGACCCTAATAAGTGCATTATACGCGCTTAGATTCAGATTTAAGACAGGCAATAAAAATACTAAGCAATAATTATTAGTCTCTTTCTCTCTCTCTCTCTCTTCCCAAAAGAAGTGAATGTTCGGTGTTGGATTGTTAAAGGCCATGTGGAGGTTCTTATCAGGGCCAAGTCATCCTTTTGTCATTACATAGACAAGTACGGATTCACACAAGTGATATGTACATGATCATATATATGATACACCCATGTGATAAACCTTCTCCCCGGTTCGATTTGAATCAAATCCAAAAAAAGGCGCTCTAAATCAATGGGTGGATAGGCTTGTTTTAGTCTCATTCTTTAGAGTTAAAACCAGCCAAAAATGAACGACAGGGACTGATTTGAAATTGAAACTAACCGTTGGGTTAAAAATAACTACGGATTAATCAATTCAAATGGATCTATATATGATATATGTATACGTACGACCAATGTATATTCTTATTATTTTATGTGGGTAGTTGATGGGTTAGCTGAATTATTATTATTATTTTTATATATTTATTATTTTTGTATTTATGTATTTCTTGTTCCACTATAATTGTGATTTAATATGGCAAGTGGATGGGTGGTAGCCAACCAAATGAATTGACAATTTGGGAGAAGAATAGGAAATTTCTTACCAGATCTAATTTGCCAACAACTCTTGACTTTTTTAATCATGTGCGTAACATCAATTTCAAGGCTAAACCTGGCTGGGAAATTTTTATTCTATACATGTAATAAAGTATATGAATTATTGTGATTCAGGTATTTAATAAAATATTTAGTTCGTAACTAGGTATGATTTTATATGGTCTCAAAGAAAATCATTAACCAAATTCTGTCTTTTAATCATTTTTTTTTAAATTATTATATTTATGATTCAAATTGGTTTAAACAATGCTCCAATTATATTTATATATCAATTAATTGGCTGTTTTTCATTATTTAAGTGCCAATACATTTAATATAAAAATATTAAATGGGATCAATTTTACTAATTATATTTTTTTCATAAAATTTTCATTCCGAAAATTTTGAATCTAGAGGGCCACAGTTCCCCTGAAACCCTCTCGGCTCGTCGTGTTCAGATGTGATCTTATTATGTATATATACATTGACGGAGGTAGGGGAGAAGCCTCCCGTCCTTTTTTAAACATCACCTATAAAAGATTGAACTTTTTTATTTTATCTTTTGAAATAGTAAATATTTTCAATTTTGTTCAATTCCTAAATAAATATAAATTAAAAAAAAAAAAAAAAAAAAACAGAAAAACAATTTCAATGAGACAGATGTCCATAAAAGAACATGTGGTGGAAGTTATTAGTTGGCGCATGATAATTGTTATAGGCAGCTTCGCTTATTGTTTTTATATA
This sequence comes from Jatropha podagrica, assembly GCA_947857235.1. Lineage (NCBI taxonomy): Eukaryota > Viridiplantae > Streptophyta > Magnoliopsida > Malpighiales > Euphorbiaceae > Jatropha > Jatropha podagrica. The sequence goes on from CANUEP010224456.1 coordinate 71,173, forward strand.
GGCAGTTTCGTGGGGTACTCGGTTAATTATCTTGTATGTCACTAAGGCAAATTCGCAGTTCGCATACGAAAATATTTTATAGAGGCAGCTTCCTCCAGGGTAATTCAGTAATTATATATGTGGTCTCATGTATATATATATATATCTGGATAATAATTTTTAGCTTCGTGGATTAATTATATTTGTGGCTGAGTTTAGGGTACGGCTATGGGATTCAGATATGGTCAAATCATATAATTGTGTGATGTACAATTTATTTTTAACAATGCTGTGTCGTTTTCAAATAAATTATATTGTTTGTGGCCATATTTGTAGAATTATTGCCTTTCCCTTTTCTATTTATTTTGCAGCTCTACAATTTTGTTTACTAAATTAAGAAAAACTCTTATAGACTATGGGATTGAAACTCTAAATCTGTCATTTTTTATTTAATTTAATTTAAAAGGGAAATCACTTTTTAAAAAGTACAACTTCAAAAGTTGCATTTAAAAAAAATAAAGTCGAACGCATTTAATATATAAATCACTTTCTGGCAAGCTAAAAAAATATTTTTAAGGAGTACTATTTTTTACAAAAATGAAAAACTAAAAATTGGGATCAGAATTTTCAAGAATAGATTAAATTCTCAATTTTATTTAATTCAAACCCGTTATTCCGATTTAATTACATAATTAAAATATATAAGAAATCACTTTGACACCTGTAAGATCCAGAGTTTGATTTGTATGGATTAAAGAATTTTCTTTTATGGATTTATTTATAATTATTATTTTTATTTTCTCCAATATATAATTAATTACCTGAAGCTGCAGATCCAATGTAATTTTTGTTCGGTTTTACAACTGTATATCAATATTCTTTAGCATTAAGAAAATACTTATTTGAATAGTTAGGCTTATCTAACCAAAAAATAATAAATGTAAATAGACTGGAAGGCAACACAGGTCTTTGTCTATGCATTTACCATCCCCATCAAAATCAGTGGGGTTTAATGAGTCTGAGCTTTCCTACATTCTCACTCACATGTTTCTATAAAACTTATTTTATTCCAAACTTCAATTTTACAATAATTTGAAATGCTTCCACTTAATAAAATTATATCTTTTAACTCATTATATTCTTTTTTTTCTCTAAAAATAAAAACATGACATCACTCATACCCATGATAAGGTTTGGAGTCATTTTTATATTCGAAAAAGAATAAGATGAGATCCACTCTCTTTTAATTAAAAGTTTCGAATTCAAACTCTAGGTATGAACTATCTTTAAACACTTAAGATGAAATGTTTTACTCTCTTTAGAAGTGTATTTAGCACGAATCTAGATTAATTGAATTTGTGGTGTTTGGAAAGAAATTGTTTCCAATCCATGGAATGTAGGACCCCACATGTTTGGCCTCCTAAGTGGCACGGGACCAACATATATATGGATATAAAATAATGGCCACTAGAAAACCTTGGCCTCCTTTCCAGCTAAAAGCATCTATTGATTATCAGATTCCTTTTTTTATTTTAATTCATTTGACATAAATAAATATTAAACATGCATTTATATTGGTAGATAAGAGTAGTATCATATCATATCTACCAATATTTAATAATTCTGCCATCTCAACATTTTTATTTTTAAGAAAAAATCAATACTACATTGGAGATGAATAATTATTAGTGAGTAATTATTAGGATTAGAAATTTAGGGACATTTGTATCCCTACTTGATAGCTAACAGCTCGACGTAATAGTAAAAGTGTAAAACCCAGACAATAGGAATAATTTTTTGCACGCGTGAATTAAAAATTTAAATTACAATAGTGAAATTATTCCGACCATATGAACATTTTATACATCGGGAAAAAAAATTAACATATAACATATGTATCAAAGCATATTATTTTGTATAAAAAAAATTGTACGATAGTGATACGTTGGTCTATAGTTGTAAAATAATGAAAGATTCATCAATTGAATGTAATTTAGTTCAATTTTTCTATTGGAATCTTCTTAATTGTAAAAACTTTTGTTAATATTATGAGCTGGCAATTCATTGAATTGACAGTTTTGATTCTCAATTTAATTTTTTTTATTTTTCAACTTTTCTTTAAATAGGAATCCAATTTGAAATTAAAATTCCCAAGTTGATTATATATATATATAAATATATTTTGAGTTGAATTTTTAATCTTTTGACTTTTTTAAAATAGAAATACAGTTTGAGATCATTAACTCCAAGCATGTGATTTTCTGATTTGAAATTTTATATATTTTTTTATAATATTATGAATCCATGATGAGTGAGGAAATATAAAATTATTTGATTATTTACAAGAAATGAGTAAAGTTAAGTATACGAAAGTACAATTAGTTTTGATTTGAAATTAGGGGTAATCCCTAACTTATTTGAAAAGAAATTTCCTAACCTTATTAAATACCAAGAAAAAATATTAGACATTATTGTACAATTACAAATTGTCCTTTTCACTTATTTTAAAAGAAATTTCCTGATATTAAATTCCACAATTTTCATCACTTTCTATCGACAAAGGAAGGGTAGGTGTAGGTGGGAATTCGAAATCCATATTCCCATTTTTTATTTTTTATTTTTTTATTTTTATTGGTTTTTTTTAATTGCTTCGTGTTAGTAATTTATTGTTTAATACAAAATTTTATTATATAATTAAATTATTGAGTTAAAATAATAATAATAATAATAATAATAATAATAACGACGATAACCACAATAACGATGGTGCTAATAATAATATTTCTTAGCATTAAATTAAAAGCAAGAAGAAAAATAAGGGTTACACGGAGTAAACCAATTGCACACGTACGAAAAAGTTTAATGCAAAACACGTTTCATTGACGCGTCCATTTAATACAAAACAACAAAACAAAAGTTTCTTAATAACAAACAACCTAATCCAACAAATTATTGCAACATGATTTTGACAATTTATTTAATTTACTACTACAATTTTAACAATTTCTTATCAATCCTCATATAAACGAAGTACATTACCAAATTACTCCTTTGGTCAATGGCAAATCTAGAAAAAAATAAATTCTGAGGTCTACAAAAAACATAACAAACAGAATTTATTTTCAATTTTAATAATGGACAATTGAGAAAAATATTGGGTATTTAAAGGAAATTGAGAAAAAGAAAAAGGGTCAATTGACCCTCTTTTTATACTATATATCTCTCTCGCTGCCTTCCATCATAGGTTTGGTTTGATTTTTATGTAGATTAAGGAAAACTAATTAATATAATTAAATTATATATTCTTTTTAGTTTTTTCCTGAAATACCACTATCGTAATATTAAGTTATTCATCGTATTTCATTCAATTTTAGAAATATATTAAAAATTAAACCCATAAATGATATTTAAAAAAGAAAATGAGATTGCATTTTGAGACAAATACAAAAGAGAGTGAGTATATATATATATATATATATATATATATATATATATATATATATAGGGTTTATAAATTTCTTAAAATTCTGATTAGCAGAATTTGAAATATGTTTTTAGCAAATTATTATGAAGTTAATGCGCTTTAACTGCAATTATTATATCATCCTTACTGTCAATTTTGTGATCACCAAAATTTGGAACACTTCACGTGTTTAAGTTTATAAATAAAAAAAAAATTAAATTAAATTACGTGTTGATAAGCTTATACTAATAATTAGCTTGCGTGGCTTAAATTAAAGTTATTGTTACGTGTTTAATGTGTTAATTTGGGGCGGTTAGATGAGATTTTTAAGTTTTAAATGATTGGCACGAATTGAGACAGACGCTGGGTAGTTATCCACTAAATGCATATCCATACACTGTTGAATGTTTATTGCGTAAACATGTGCAATTTCGCTTCAGACAAAAATCCAACCAACTTATCTGATATTGGTCTCGCTTGCGTATAATTTTTTCTTTTTTGTTAATAAGGAAAAAATATAATTAGTCCTTAAAATTATAATTAAATTAATACATGAGGATGTATGAAACATTTTGGTCGTTCCGTGTAAAATAAAATAGCGTCTTTTGACTATTAATTAATTGAGAAAAGACGGAATTGACTTTATATAAAAAATGGTTTTAAGATAAAAAAAATAATAAGTTAATTCCTAATTTTAGCTCATTGTTCAAACTCTAAATTAGTGGAGAAGAAAAATTGTATAAAAAGATATGAAGTTTAGAATAAAGCAAAACACTCCGTGCTTGCATTTTTTTTTTTGGGGGGTTTTTTAATTTAGTAATTAACATAATCTCTAATTACATTAGAATAATAAAAATAATATTTGTTCATCGAGCATTAAGAAGTAATTAAGCAATCGGCTAATAGGCCAACGGTATCTCATAATGCATGATGTCAAGATTCCTTCCTTCAAAGATTTCATTTGTACCAAAACAAAATTAAAAACTAAATAAATATTATTTATTTATTTGAATATTGATTGAGAGGTAAAATTTTTGTGATTTCTTCACGGGTGATTGCTATTATTTAAATAATTTTATATTGAATTCAATAATAAAAATGATTTGATTGGTTGTTTTTTTCTTCCTCTTATATATCTTTTATTTTATTTAGATAGAATTTTATATTTAAGATTACGTATTAGAAGGGAGATTAGATTATGACTTTGATTTTGTTTTTAAGTTTTAAGATGCATTAACAATAGATTTAGGTCTATTCCTTTTGCAATGATCATTGTGTATAAATTAAACAAATCAAAGAAATCCGATGCTAAAATGAGATTAGCAACTGATTGCTTCCCTTCCTAAACTGGGCTTTAAACGTATGAGCATTTTGGAAATAGACATTTTTAATTTTTAATGGATATTTTTTGAAAATATGAAGTATATATATCATTTACCTCAAATCAAACTTGTGAGTAGCAAATGGATTTGTTTGTGATTGAGTTGTGACTTTGGCAACTGAAGTGGATAAACATAAACACCAATATCATCAATGAGACATGACAAGATGTCTCAAAGTGGCTTTTTCTTGTCCATGACTTTATTTTTAACATTTTAAGCAAATTTAATTCATAGCTTTGATTTATTGATGTCTCTTTTGATTTCAGTATTCTTAGATTGAGTGTTTGAGGGGAGACTTCGACTTTGACTTTAATTTTGCATTTAGAGATGCACTATAAATAAATAAATCTGAATAATATTAAATTAGGTGAAGAACTGTTATTTCTGCGGGTCCTTCGTTATCTTTTTTTTTTTTTTTTTTTTGACAAATTTAAGCATTTAATATGTTTCTCTAGAAAATAACATTACCCTTTATAAATTATATTTTCTATGTTATTAATATATTAAATTATTGTTTTTTTTTAGTTTGGATAATTAATTTATTAGCGGATTGTATAAGAGTTATCAGTGGCTTGTGCTATTAAACTTTCGTGTTATAGTAATGGTAATGTCAGTAATTTATTTTAATTTATTATTGAATTCAAGTAATAATGGCTAGGCTTTAGTTGAAGTTTATAATTCAAACAATTGAGCACCATGCCTTATCCTACTCAATAAAATTTGGATAATAATAAATAAATATTATTTAATTATTTAGTAGTAAAATATCATATAATTATTTTATTGTTAAATATTAATTCCATAAAACTTAAAAAATAAAGAATAAAAAATAAAAAAACACCTATACTAATCTTTAATTAACATATATAACTCAAATAGATTAAAAAAAAGCTATATATCTATTTACAGAAAAAAAATTTTGCAGATAAGTTCAAAAATTTGAAAGTGGAGGTATATATCTATTTATAGAAAATAATTTTTATAAAAAATATATCCAATTAAAATATATAAAATATATATATATATATATATATATATATATATATATATATATATATATATATATATATATATATATATATATATATATATATATTTATATATCAGTGTAGATTGAAAAAATGTGTATATATTATATA